>BLQM01000053.1:84480-112901 GCA_012489335.1 Triparma laevis f. inornata
CGCCGGTGGCCAAGGCTGCTGCTGCAGTGGCTTCGGTGAAAACTGCTCCTACTCCTACCCCTGCCCCCGCCGCCCCCGCGGCCCCCGCCGCCCCAGCCGCCCCCGTTGGAGGACCTGGGCTCCCCAACCCCAAGCTCTTCCACGCGCGGAACGACGCCGTAGCCGCGGCTGGAGACAAGGGCCGCTGGGTCTCTGAGGAAGTCTCGAGAGCCACCGGGGCACCTCTAACACCGGAGTTTTCAAACCCCCCCACCGCCATCCCCTCTAACAACGGTGGAGGAGGAACCGCAGAAATCTTTGACAAAAGGTGAGACAAAGGCGGTCAAGAGGAATGAAGTGATTTAAAAAAATCGCGAGGGGCAGGGAGGAGCGAAGCGACGTGTTTTCCGCTGCCTTTACCTCTCTACTCGCTCGAGCATTTCTAAGAGAGAATAAGAAATACACCGTCGCTTCGCATTTCACGGGCTTCGTTCCGCTCCCCATTTTCGCAATCTCCACCACTAACACGCTCCTCCCTATGGCGCCTTGCTCTCCCCCCTCCCCCCTTTCTTAGAAACGCCGCCGTCGCCAAAGCCGGAAAGAACTCCCGATGGGTAGACGAAGAAGTCACCAAAGCCGAGGCCATGGGCAACCCCGCCGTCCCCTTCAGCTCCCCCTCAACCTCCGACATTCCCGTCCCCAAAGAAGTCGCAGACGCCGACCACGGAATGAGGAACGACGGAGGCGTCGGAGGACCGAGTTTAGCTGAACGCGTCAACTTCGGATCGAAGCTTGTATCCGACGACGAGGAAGATAAGAAGTGAAAAAGAAAGAACGCTCAGATGAGCACTGGATTGGTGTGAGGATATGTGAAACGTAAATAAACTGAAAAGAATCTACTATTTTTGAAACGAAGAATATTAGCACGGAAATTATTATATTTTACCCGTATTCTTCTTCCACCCTCCCCTCAGCAGCACACCCATATGCCTCCTCCCAATAACATGCTTTACTTTACACTCGGGGCATTCATACCCCATCCCGAATTGTTTACATTTAACGCCTTTGCACTTAACAGAATTGCATTTCGTAACATCACCGAGAGAACGGGAGCAGGCAACGCAGAGCGTGTGACCGTTTGAACAGCAGAGGCCGATTAAATCACCGGTCGAGGTTACGCTTGTAGTCAGTGTATTGGATTTATGGCAGGATACGCAGGTTGTTGTGTAACCTTTATTAGTGAGTTTCGGACTTGGTAGCGACTTCGGTTTAACTTCAATTGGAGGTAAACTATCCTTAACATCCCAAGTACCTTTAACGCAAGCTTTAACATGTCCAGGACCCATAACACAGTCTTCACGACAGACGGGACAACGGAAACCGAATCCTGTACAACAACAATCTTCGATTTTACCGGAGCAGGAACTGACGTGGGGGATGCTTTGGGAGGAGGAGGGGACGGAGTCAAGGACTATTTGACGCATGCAGGGGATGCATATTTTGTGGGAGTTGGAGCATTTTATTTGGTTGGAGGAGGTTATGGGGTCGTAGCAGATGGGGCATTCGGAGTCGAGGGTGGAGTTGGAGGGGTAGATTTCAAGCTGAGTTAGGGGGGTTAGGGTTGGCGTGAGGGTGGGTTCTTGGATGGGAGGGGCGGAAGGCTCGAGAGCAGGCTTATTGAGATTAGTTGCGAGGGGGGCGAAAGTAGGAGTTGTTACTTGTCGAGGTGTGCGGCCCGTGATTACGGGAGTGAAGGAGGAGGAGGAAGACGGTGTGGTTGATGGCGGAGTTGGGTTTGTATGGGAGGAAAGGGAGGAGGCGATGGAATTACGGACTCGCTGCATCATGGAGCGGAATTTGGAGCGGTGGGGGGGGCGGGGGCCCGGGTTGAAGGGGAGGTAGCTGAATGAAGATATTTCCTGAGGGGAACACGGGTGTGTGGGATTGATTAGAATTTGAGTGAGTTTGGGGGAAGGGGTACGGGCGGGCAGGGGTAAGGGGGGAAGTGGACTTAGGGGGAGGGAAGGATATGCAATGGGTGTATGGGGCGGGCGGGGGGGAACAAGACGGGGGAGGAGGTGAAAAAGGAACTAAACTTGGAAGATGGTGATTCTTGTTCAGGATTGGGAGGAGAGGATGGTGGGCGATGTGGACGCGGGATGGATGTATACATTTGCGATATTGGCAGGGGAGGATTTAGGATATAGACAGGTATCTTACCTAAGAGGTTTTTGCGTTTGTGTTGGGCGGTGTTGATTGGAGTGGGGTAGATTTTCTGGATTTCTCCTTTCATGGTTTCATATTTTTGCGACTGCTGAAGTGAGTTACAGAGTACGTAGAATCGAGGAGGGATTACCTATACAAACTATCTTTTTGCATGTTGCCGCCTTCATGACTTCTATGGCGGGAAACCTCACGTTTTTGAGGAGCATTAACACTTAACATTCGCAGGCTTATCCTCTCCTCCTGCATTGATTTCCATGAGGACTTCTTAGGGGAGCTTGTTAGGGTTAAGGGCGCTGCTCTTGGTTATGGGGGCGGGCGCGATAGATTGTGACTGGGAAGCGGGGTCAACTTGTCAGGCTCCACTTCGCCACCAACATGCCAGCTCAAAGATGGGACGAGCGTCAGGTTGAGGACCAGTGTCAACGGAAGAGATCCATACGGTGGGGGCGAAGACGATGGAACAGATACCAGTCCAAACTTTGACAGTGAAGGGGTCGTGGAGGGCAGGATAGAAGTAAAGCCCTCAGGGGAGACTGCTTGGGGTACGATAAATTTCAACAGCAACTACAACAACGAAGGTTGGGGCGACACTGATGCCCTAGTCGCCTGCCGAGAGATAGGGATTGAGCTAGGTTACGCTACCGTCAGCGGGACCGCACTCACCAACCGCAATACCCCAGACGGGAGCGGTGAAATATGGTGGACATATGTGGGCTGCACAGGAAGCGAGGCGACGTTAGAGTCTTGCCCAAAAGGTACAACAACTTCGACTTATCATCCACACGACATCGGCATAACGTGCAAGTTCCTTCAACCTGCTGGCGAATGCAAAATTTGCCCGTCCGGAAAGTTCAGCGATGCGATTAGCCCTCGAGGCTGCTCGTCCTGCCGTGACGGCTACTACAGGTAAGGTGTTCTCACAAAGCAAGTTTGTCCAACGATCCTCTCTTACCCTCTTCCCCCTCGCAGCACAGAAAACAACGGAAGATGTACAGGGACAACGACGATAATATTCTTCTTTGTGTACACGTGGGGCCCAGTGCTAATATTTGCGCTACTTTTCGTAGCAATCCGATATTACTCAAGTAACCCTTCCCGCCAGCAGAAGATCTCCAGCGCTGTGCTCTTCCTCATGATACTCTGGTGCACGCCAGTGTTGAAGACGATCGGGACGTTTAACGACTGCTACGAAGATCACGTGAAAATGGCGACGTGGAAACGGTTCCAGGTTACTACCTCGTCTCTGACCCCAACGTGGAATGCAATCCTACCGAGAGCGAAGACAAATGTAGCATGACAGTGCTTGGTATCTACAGAGCCGAGCTAGCGAACACCGGCTTCGAAGCTGCCTTCTTTCAGGCCCTGTCCGGTCTACTAATCAACGCCGGATTCTTCGTCATCCTCTGGGCGACCAAGTCGCTAATCCACTATCCGTGCAGCCTCCTCAAGAACCAAGACCTCAACCAGCTCGCCGAGTTGGTCGGAACAGGCGCCACCCTCGCAGGGAGCATCCTCTCCGTAATCGGTTCTTTCTCCCCTAACAACCAAGACCTTATAAACGTCATCGGGACTTTCGCCATCATGAACTTGTCTTTCGTGGCCGTTTTCGTCTACGGCTTCTACGTTGATATGAAGAGGAGGAACGCGCAGGCGTTACTAGGGGGAGGGAGGAGGGTGGACGACGACAACAACTATTTGTAAGAAGAACACGCGGTAGGGGGGGGAGGTGGGAGAGAGAGAGAGAAAGAGGTGGTTATATTAGATATGAACGGAAACCGCAAGAGAGGGACAGAGAACATCGTGGTGAACAAAATGGAATGGTATGAACGGAGTTCATCGCGAAAACAGCTCGACATTGACAAGGATGGACAAGTGAATTGAACGGCAAGATTCCACTTGCTTGAATCATTAAATCGTCAAGAAAGTAAAAAAAACAGCAATGTAATATTTTTATTACAGTTCTTAAGTCTATTTTTCTTATCTACTTAACATCCAAAACCGCGTCCGGGTACCCCGCCTTCACCTTGTACTTTTCGAATAACTCCTTGATCGCCTCGATGTACTCTTTGTGTATGCTCTCAATGAGCTCCTTCGGAATTTCACCTTCGACCTTCTCAACCCTGATAGGATCGGCGACGCAGAGGGTTACCTTAGGGAGGAATGGGAGGGGCAAAAAGAACCAGCCGTAGAATATGGTGACTCCGGCTTTCATTTTTCTGCTGATCCTCGACAAAATCCCCGTCCCCGTTGCTATATTGTGGTAGAAGTCGGTTCCCCCAAAAACGTAGCACGGAAGGAGGTCGCTTCCTGTCTCAATCGCTAGCTTGACCAAGCCCCTCCTGTTCTTGAAGACTATGGCGTTGTGGCCTACGGTGCTCTCGAAGACTTCGGCTACTCCTCCCGGAAGGAGGAAGAGGTGTCTCGGTTTTCTGTTGTTGTTGACGTTGCACTGCTCTGCGATGCCCTCGTCCAGCCCCCGCTTCAAGACGTCGTAGTTTGCGCTCCCCGCGCTCAGCCACCCCATGATGTTCTTAATGAACGGCAGGTACTTGACGACGTCCGCCGCCGCTCCGAAACCGTACAGAGTATCTCCCGTGATTGGATCCGAGAAGTACTGGTCGCAGTACGCGCTCCACACCATCGCCTGCAGGGGGATTATTCCGTGAGGGTGCATGCACATGATGTACTTCCTTTCGGACTGGCCTTCTTTGATTGCGATTTTACGAGCGTGGGCGCTGAGGTTGGCTTGGAAGTCAAAGAGTTCGTACCAGGTTTGTGCGAGTCTGGTTATTGTACGAGGAGCGAAGCGACGAAGTTAGAATGAAGTGTGAAGAAGTAAACGTTAATTAATCTCGTCGCTTCGCTCCTCGCCTCGCCTCATCTCACCTCCTAAAAGCCGGCCACTCCCTCGGCTTCAACATATAACTAACACCATAACACGCCAAAACCCCCGTACTAAACATCCTCATCCCGAAAGTTCTCCAAAAAAACGGATGCAAGAACACCGGCAAAACCGCCAACGCGAGAAAACTCATCGTGAACAAAGTCGCTGTGCTGTAGCCTATGAGGAGGCGGAGGAGTTTGGGGTAGGTTCGGAAGTTCTCGGGTTTGCATTTATACAGGAAAGGGTATACCTGCGGCGAGCGAAGCGACGAGTTAGTATAAAATGCTCATAGTACGATAGTATGATTACTCGCACAATTATCGTGTTTGGTAGCTCGTCGTTTCGCTCCTCGCGGCGTTCGCACCTCGTTGAAGGGGTTACCGTGGAATGTATCCGCTCTAATCCTCGAGTTGATGCTCGCGAGTAGAACGTTGAAGTCCTGCATGTCCTCGTGGGATTGGGATTCCCAGGCGTCGGCTTTGTCGAATTCGCAGAGGGACATTATTTCGAGGCACCAGATTTTGAAGGAGCGGAATTCGATGTATTGGATTAGGCGTCCGTATTCGCTTTGGGTGTCGTAGAAGAAGCTGGCGCCGAAGTCGGTAAGCTTGATGTCGCCTGGGCGAGCGAAGCGAGCGCGTGTTAGAACGAACGTGATCGTTAATCATAAATCTCGTCTCACTCTCCCGTACATCCCTCCTCTCACCTTCCTCACTAACCAAAATATTATGACTATAAAAATCCCCATGCGCCAATCCCACATTACTAAACCTATGCATCGTCTCCGCCATCGCTTCGATGTACTTGTTGATGGTTGATGGGAGGAGGTATTTTGTGGGGGAGTAGACGTCGCGGGTGCAGGTTGTCATTGAGGGGGGGGAAGCGATGGGAGTGTAGTTTTCGAGGAGTTCGAGGATTAGGTCTGGAATTGCGGGGGACTGTCGTGGAGAGCAATGTCGTTAGAATAAAACGTATTAAATGATCGTACAAATGCCCAATATCGTGAGTCTCACCTGTCCATCCTCCACCTTCTCCCCCTCTCCATAACACGTTCCAAAGCACTTCACGACATGCTCCAACCCCAACCTCCCCGCGAACAACTGCCCTCTAAACTCATCCAACGCTCTCCCATCGCTCGTAACCTTAACTCCCTTCTCATAAATTTTAACGGCGACGTCACGGCCGGAGATTTTACGTTGGTAGATTTTACCGGAGGCTCCTGATCCTAGGATTTTCCCCGGGGTGGTTGGGGTGGAATTTACGGAGATTAAGTCGGAGGCGACGTCGTCGAAGTGGACGGAGAGTTTGGAGAGGAAGGGGTTGCCGGCGCAGGCGAGCCAGCGGAGGTTGGGGAGGGAGAGGAGTTGCATTGGAGGGCGGGTTAGGAGGTTGCAGGAGACTCGGACGAGTTCGAGGGAGGAGCATTTTCGGATTGAGGAGGGGAACTGGGGGGTGGGGAGGGGGGAGGAGGGGAGGGGAGGGAAGGGGAAAGGGAAGGCGGAGTTAGAAATTGCATAGATATGGGGGTTATAACGTGTGCTAGCAGTTTGAACGACGGTAATAATGTGTGCCTGGTCCCGATTCCGCTCCTCTCATTTGATTTCCGTCTCACCTCTGTCAAAAGATTATTACTCAACATCAACTTCTGCAACCCCCCACACTCCCCAACATCCTCCGGCAACTGTTCAATCCTATTATCCGTTAAAATCAACCACCTTATATTCTTCCCTATCGTTTTTATGGTAGTTATCTTATTGTGTTTGAAGGAGATCATTGAGAGTTTTGTGCAGAGGGATAGTTGAGAGGGGTAGATTGTGAAGTTATTCTTTAAAAAGAACAGAGTCGTTAAATTAGGTAACTGCTCATGTAGATCTTTAGGCAAAGATTTTTCGTTCAAGTTGCAATTAGGCAGGTCGAGTTTAAGGAGGTGGTCGAGGGCGTTCCCGAGGGTGGCTCTTGAAGGAGAACGGAAACGGGTGAAGATTTGAGAGGAAGCGTTTTTGTCGAGAGATAGGAGGCGAGTGAGCTGGGAGAAGAGAGGGAGACGTGTGCGGGGTTAGAGGAGGGACGGGAGGAGGGGGTGAAAGGATTTTACGAGGAAGCAAAACTGAGGGAAGGTCGATTGTATTCTGAGCATTAATTTACCTTCTTTTCGTCCGTATCCTCCGTAGATTCCATCGACTTCGATGACTTAGGGGGAGTAGCGTACACATCCATGGTCGTTTGTTGGTTTTAGACTAAAATTGAGGGAGCAGGGATGCAAACAAAAAATGATGCACCCTTTTTCACATTATTCCTGTGAAGAATCCGTATAAATATTTTATAACGATGAAATTCGCAGCCTTGCTCACCACAATCCTCGCCGCTACGGGTAAGCCCCCCACTTTGTGTTCTCTTATTTCCCTCTCCTTCGCTTGATCAACCATTTTCCCCACATGTCGTGGCCGCCGACTTTGCGTCCTTTCGATCCTCTACAACGTCCCCTCTCCTAACCCTCTCCTCCCCCAGCCACCTCCTTCACCCCAACCTTCCTCCCCAATCCCACCCCCCCCTCCACCTCCTTAAACGCCAACATCGCAATCTTCGGTGCATCCGGTTTAACCGCCTCCGAATGCGTCTACCAAGCTCTCAACAACGGTGACAAAGTCTTCGGCCTAACACGTAACCCTAGTAACCTCGTTATTCCGAAGGGTAGCGGCGGGGATAAGGAGGGGGGAGTTTTGAGCAGTAAGGATTTGACGTTGATTGGGGGGAGTGCTAGTAATAAGGAGGACGTTGTGAAGGTGAGGGTGACGATGAGTACATGAGCAAGAGTATCTTCGTTCAGTCCACTTCGCTGCTCCTACACAGGTCGTCGCTTCTTCTTTATTCTAACAAGGCTCGCTTCGCTTCACTCCCAGATCTTCGAAGGAAACTCCATCGATGGCGTCGTAATCGCCCTCGGCGGCAAAACCAAAGACGTCGGTGAAACCATGCTAACTGATTCAACCCGCACGATCCTTTCTGCAATGAAATCCAACAACGTCAAACGCGTCTCCGTCATAACCTCAATCGGCGCCGGTGACTCTAAAGACCAAGCCCCCTTCATGTTCAAAATGTTAATGGCAACCGTAATGAAGAATATCTTCGTTGACAAAAACAACCAAGAGAATTTAATCCGATCCTCTTCAGACCTTGAATGGTGTATAATCCGTCCCGGAGGCTTAACCGTCGAACCTCCCACCGGAATAATCAACGTAATCGAAGGTGAAGCCGGTTCAATTTCCCGCGCCGACGTCGCACAGTTCTGTTTGGACGCTGTTACTGTCGAGGATTTTCCTTATATTGGGAAGGCGCCTTGTATTTCAAGTGTGGGGGGGACTAGTTGGGTCAAGGATAGGAGTTCAAAGGCGAGAGAAGGAATGTAAATGGGGGACGGTAGGGGTAGGGGATCACAAAAATCATTCAAATCATTCAAATCATTCAAAAATCACATCACATTTCGTTTTCAATAAATGAATGATTTTTTTTTAACGATCACGTACGAATACCCTATCATCCTCAACTCGAACATTAAAAGCCTTCGCAACTTCCTTACTCTTATTAACAGTAGCTAATCGAGCTAGGTTAGAAGTGAAATCACCTTTTACTTCACCTTCAGGATTACCAGAGACGGCATTGTAGGAGGTTTTACATGTTGGGCAGGATATTTTAGGAGGTTCGAAAGTTAAAATTCCCTTGTACAAATCAAAACCACAACGAGGACAATCAGCTTGTAAACCGTAATACAATCCTTTGAAATTCGCTACGGCTAGTTTTGTGTTGTCGCCGACGATCCAACCTGTTACGGTTTCAGGGATTGGAAGTGTTACTCCGGTTACTGCAACAAGCGTAGCGAGGAGAGTGAAGATTTAAGGTAAGGGGAATTAGAAATGTTAAGCAGCGGTTTAATAGTGGCGGAGATGTCTAGACTGCTACTACTAGCGCAGATGAATTTGGAGAGCAATTGAAGTATGAGCAGCAGAGCCGCTGAGACGACGAGAATGTTTCTCACCCTCCATGCCTTTACCGGCATTACGGTTCTTCGGGAGAATTTCAGGTGAGGGGACGTTAGGGTTTGGTGAGAATTCATCGATTTGAGGGGATTTTTTTTTTGGCTTGTTTGTAGAGCGACGACGAGTGCCGTATAAGGAGGATTTTGGTGTTAGGGTTGTCGAGGGTGGAAGGTGGAAAGCGGATGTGAGGGAGAGAACTGTGATATGGAAGAATAGGACTAGCGTGAAGAGAGGAGTCATTTTGAGCACGTCGATGTCGGCGACTCGGGGTTGCTCGGGTCGAGCTTTGGTGTGCTCAGAATTCTTTTGTTGACGCGTTAGCAGTGTAGCGGAATGAAATGCGGGGCAGAAATGAGCTGAGAGAGTACGCAGAAAATAGTGTAACACTTGAGATGGCTTATTCAAAACTGAGTAACGGTATGCCAGCATGAATTCATTTCCAAAAGCTATCTACCAAAAACCCCTTGACGATCATCCAAACGTTCACAATCACCCCTAAATCTCCTCGTGCCCCCCACTCCATATCAGAGCCCAACTATATCCCTTCCGCCTTTCCTCAATGTTCGGTTCCCTAATCTGCAAAGCAATCTTTTACCCTCTCCTCCTCACTCTCTCCATTATAACATTTTGGGGTGCATCCTCCTCCTACACTCTGTATTTAGTTGAGAAGCAGGTTGTGTTTAGGAGGAAATTATTGAGGGAATATCAGGATTCGTAAGTTTCTTAAATTGTTGAGTGATTTTAGACCTTTTGCTAAGGACGTGCACGGATATGAAGGGTTGTTGCTGATTATGTTCGATGCGATGGCCGAGTCAATCTACTTGCTAGCGTAGCCAGAAACATTACCTGAAGACGGCGCCTATCGTAACCTGTGATCCGATCAAACCCCGTATACTTCGAAGATTTTCTCTCCCAACTCACCCCCGTCTCTTTTCTTCAAACTAACAACAACAACAAAAACCTCCTCCCTCACAGACACGGTTCCGGTTTAACCATAACTCCCTCCGTAACCCAATTAACAACATCCCCTCCAATGTGGCGTGTCTCCAATTTCCTCTCCCCCTCTGAAATATCCTACCTAAAAGCCGCTTATCTACCAACATTAACATCCTGTTTTCCAGGCGCACCAGAAACTCTCGTATGGTGGTTAGGGAGGTGGTCGAGTTATGGTAGTATTAGAGTGTGTCAGGAGATGAATCAGGATTTGGAGAGGGGGAAGGAGAAGGGGAACGAGGTTCTAGAAGCTATTGAGCTGCGGATTTTGGAGACGCTGAAGAAGGCGGGGTTGTATAGTGGAGAGGTACGGTTGAGGAGGGTTGTTGTTGAAGTTGAAACGACTTATTTCTAATAACACGGTTTCTTCGCTTTGATCTCCCGCTTCGCTCCTCTCTCAGGACGGAAAAGGTAACGGCTTCTACACGGACACAATGGACATGCAAATAGTCCGGTACCGTCGCGGCGGTAAATTCAGGTACCACTTCGACGAGGATTTCTCAGGAAACGCTCTCCCGCTAACCTTCATGATCTACTTGTCCCATAAGATGGAAGGGGGGGGGTACGAGCTTTCCGAGGGCAAAGGGGGGGGAGGGGATGGAGATTGATCCGGGGGTGGGGGATTTGTTGGTTTGGAGCACGTGTGGAGAGAGGATTAAGGGGGGGGAATTGATGATTATAGCCCGAGTAATGCGAGCTATCATAGTGGGATGGAGGTTGAGGGGGCGTATGACGAGGTGAGAAACTACGAGGAGCGAACGCGACGAGCTGGGAATGCGTTGATTCCGTTTGGTTACGAGTCGTATTGACGTAGCAACAGTCCAACGTTTTCTTCGTTACTCGTTTCTAATACGGCTCGCGAATTGCGTTTTGCATTTTGACAGAAGTGGATTTTGAACATGTTCTTCGCCAGTGGAGAGGTTAGCTGCCACAACATCAAGAAGAGGGGCAAGGAACCCATACTAGACACGCCAGTGAAGTACATCATCGGGCGTTGAGCGGGGTGCATTGGTATTGATTTAATGAAAATAATAATGGTCGTTTTGACTTTAAAAGTAAAATGTGAATTGTTCGTGCGAATTGATAATGAATTGATTTGAGTGCGATCTGTGTGCATTGATTTTGGGGCCTCCGTCGGCGGCAACATGAGCATTTAACCCACGGTTCCAGTTAGATGCTGGAAAATGGTCTCGCCGTCAACGAGTTCTTGAGCGACAAATCCGGCAGCAGCAAGCATCGCAAGGCGTCCGTTCTGGATCTCCTTAACCTGCATGGCCTCGAATTCCGCAGGATCCTCGGGGCGGAGACCGAGGGGGTCGAAGCCGATATCTCCCGGGGTGTAGTCGTCCCTCAAGAGGAACTGGTCGTCGGGAGAGTCAGCGGGGGACACCCAGCCAACTTGAGCGCGGTAAACCTCGGCAACGCCGATGGAAATGACGAGGGCTTCCCAGAAGGGACTGGGAACTTGCGCGAAGTGGTTGATGGCGGGGCCGCTGATTTGAGAGTCGAAGAGGAAGCTTCGAAAATCGAAACGAACAACGTTGTGGCGGAGTTAGAAGTGATGCGAGGAGCTTGAGCGACACATGCGAGGAGCGGTCGCTCCACTTCCTCATCGCTTCGCTCCTCGATGTTGTCGTCATTCGCACCACACTCTCATCGCTTCGCTCCTCGGTACCTCGCGCAGTACCTCACCTGGAGCCTTCGACCTTCTCGCCAATGAGGAAGCCGAGGACAGCAAGCATAGACACGCGGCCGTGGGTCAATTCCGCCTCGCGGTAGCGCTTGCACTGGTTCTCGTCGGCTCCGTCCAAGAACCCTAGAGGGTCGAAGTTTCCGACAGGGGCAATAGCACCGGGGAGTCCGGAGCAGAAGCTGGGTGGGGGTGGTGGAAGGACCGAGCGAGTCATAAGGTGTTAGGGTTAAAAAGTCATGGGTGGAAGGATCGAGTCATAAAATTTGGGGCAAGCACAGCAAGGGTTACGGAGGCAGTTTCGATGCGTAGGTAGAGGAGCGGGTCAAAAGGGAAAGAGGTATATGGACACGGGAGCAAGACAAACAAAACACAGACGTGAAGCTATTTGTGGGCAATTACAAGGAGAAAGCATGCGCCTTCGTTGGGGGAGTCAGAAAAAGTTTTTACCTAGGGTCAGACAGCGCAGAAAGGCCCCTGCTGGCTTTAGAGCTGGCACCCAACGTAGGCACAAAACCAGCGACAGGCGCGACGACGGTGAGAGCGGCGAACAGAGAAATAAACTTCATTTTTAGGGATTTTGTTGGTATTTGTAAAGTTCGTCATTTTTGAGGGAAATGAAATCAAAAAAATCAAAATCTATCACTCGTTGAAACGAAGAACAAGAAAAAAACTAAATTCTCCGAGACACAAAAACCAATTAACTAACCCCACGCACATTTAATAAAAATAAAAATGGTCGTTTGACTTGAAATGCAACGTGGATTGATTTGTTTAGAGTTCGTTCTGGAGTTGTTTGGAGCGGAGGTAGGCGACTATGTTGTAGGTCCAGCGAACATTAAAGTTGGAGGGGACTAGCTTGTTGCAGCCCGCGAAGACCCGGAAACCGAGCGTTCGAAGTGAGTACGGGATCTTCATCGATTTTAGTTCGTCGCAATCTGCGAAAGCACATTCACCTATTTGTCAAAGGTTTGTGTGGAGGAGATCAACATTTTCTAGACTGGAGCAACCCCAGAAAGCTACATCACCAATGAACGTTAACGTCCTCGGGAAAGACATGGCAGTCAAACTACTACAGCCATTGAAGGCAAGTTTACCGATGCTCTTAACGCCATCGGGGATTTCAACAACGACGAGATTGGCGGCGCCGTAGCATTCATGAGTTCCGACCTTCGCAGCATTTAGAAGGAAGATCACCTGCTTCATGGGTGGACGCCTCTCGAATAGAGCTTCGTTGGCTACTTCTTATCCTTCCCATCGATAACAATAATCGCACCGCTCTCAACGCCCGCGCGCTGATCAAAGCATCCGCCGCACCGTTTCACCCCTTCGTTGTCAACCTAAGGGTCATCAACGTATCACCCGGAAGGAGCCCAACAAACAATCTACGAAATTCGTCGGTGTTGAGAAAGTTGTTGAGGCTATTGTTGAGTTTGATGTTGTTGTTGACGCTCAGAAGGATTTCACGGCGCTGACGAAGGAGGAACTGGTGTAGGAGCTCAACGAGAACGAACTTGTCGTCCTTCTTCTCGAACTTGATTGACCTATCGATCAACTCAGCTTGAAGCTCGGGTTTCCTAAGCTTGGTGATCCAGATCGGAGGAGCAGTGAAAACTGTCGTCAAAGTTGTCGAATTCTCCGTCGCCGAGAGCTCGATTATCAACTCCTCATTCTCATTTCCTTCGTCTTCCTCTCCCCTTTTACCACACGTTTATCGGCTCTGGTAACCCTCAATAGATTCTGAGACTACAGACTTGGACATCGCGATACGCAGATTTCGAGAAATCGGCTGCTAAACTTTCTCAGGTTTTCTCCTCTCAGTTTTAGTTTCGTCAATTTTACCGTCCCACACGCAATCCCAAAGTCTGTTACCAACTCCACCTACTCTCATACCCTACTTGTACCCCCTTACGTCCCTCCTAACACTAACTTGGCGCCTAAGATGGTCAAATACGTGCTGCCGCAAAGCCTCGGTCTCGCAACCAAACCACTTCCCAAGTCCCGCTCCTGCCGTTCCTTCCCCTGCTCCCTCGCCCTCGCCTTCCTCATCTTCGTCGTCGTCTTTGTCTTCCACATAAATACCCTCCGCCTCATCGACATGTCGACGTTCGTCGGCCATCACGAAAAAACGACACAGCCGTACCGCGTCCTCTACATTTTCCACACCGTCGATGAGTCTCGTCTCGCCATGAAAGTTAACCCCAACGCGATGGAGACCATATCATCGCTCGTCGGCGGGGGTGAAAACACGTGGGAGGTCGACGTGCATATGATTGCTGCATACAACCTAACCGACTACAAGAAGATGATGATCACTGCGTCGTTCAAATTGGCAGGGGCGAACGTCGTGCGGATACAGGAAGACGCTCTTCCCGAGTTATTCAACAAAGTGAGGCGCCGTAAGCTACTCTCCTCGCATTAAGAACATTCCAAACTAACTCCCCCCTCCCTCCTCGGCTCGCTCAGAAACTCAAACAAACACACCGACCCCCGCAAGGGTTAGCCATGCAGCATAGGTTCGCAATCAGGGACGCTTTGAACGACTACGACTTCTTCGTCGCTTTCGAAGATGACATAGTCATTACGCGGAAACACGTGGAGAATTACATTGAGAAGAGTAAACTACTTGAGTTGGCCGTTCCGGACACTCTGATCATCCCGGGCTTCCTGCGCGTTGAAGTCGTTCAGGAAGTGAGAACAGACGTGAAAGCGAAAGCGCTCTCGAAAGACTTCGATCCCACAATCTGCTGCGGCAAAAAGGGAACAAAATCTAACGTCATGGGGTGGGAGTGGAGTTTGAAGTCGTTCACGTTGATTAAATTGCCCTCTCCCGTCGGAGGCATCGTCGCGCTGCTCCCCCTGTTATGGGCAGGAGAAGAACACGAGGAATTGATAAAAGGCGGAAGAGTTATGGACGAAGAGAATTTGAACGGGATGAACACGAAACTATTTGCGCAGCAAGCCGGAATCATGGCGACGCGGGAGCAAGTTAAGAAATTTGACGTGCTGTGCAGGGGCTCGAAAATAGGTTATCTCCCGCCATTCTCCCCCCCCGTTCCCTACACCCATGCCGTTCATCTTGAATTCTGGTCTGGCGGATTTCATCTGTTTTCGGAGAAGTTTTGTAAGGTCGAGCGGGCGGTGTTTTTCGAGGGCGAAGGGGAGTTTTCGAAGCACCTCCTTTATCATATGAGCGATAATAAGCAACATCGCAACGATCTAGCACCAAGATTCATCAGGGCGGAAGCCGTTCAGGAAGAGCTACGACAGAAAGCGATTAAATTTAAATAAATATAGGGTTTGCTTTCGAATTTGTACACGTTTTGTTGATTACATCCTGTCCGCTCACATCTCCATCGCCTTCAAAAAGCACGTCATTAGAAACTTAGACCAAGAGCTCGTCGATGTTCAAGAAGTTCGCCTCTCTCGTATCCCCATCGACATGCCTCGCCGCGATTTCAGACGCGAACTTGCAAGCCGCCTCCAAACTAATTTCACCCTCGGAGTGTAAAGCGCGCACGAGGTTGTTGTCTGAATCTCTCTCCAACCGGAGCGCCTCTGAGCTGTAGCTTTTCCGCGTGATTTCGTCAAGGGACGCCCAGAGTTTGTTGCATTCGAGGACTTCGGTTGGGGTGGAAGCTTGGCGGGATTTAGCGAAGAGGGAGAAAGGAGTTTGGGAGTTTTGGGATTGAGGCTCGGGGGAGGTTTTGCGGACTCGGGAGCGGAGCATCGTGGCGGTGAGGAAGCCGGAGAGGAACGCGTCGCCGGCTCCGTTGGAGTTGCAGCGTTCGGGAGGGACGGGCGTGGTAAGCGATTGGGCGTGCGCGAGTCCGGACCAGCTTGGAGGCAATCCCGGCGACTTCGCGAACCTCTTTTCATTATTACACGCGACGTAGCTCCCCTCTTTCCCTCTCGTGACGCAGACAATCGCTGGGGAAAGGGAGTGAGCGAGTGTGTTAAAATCGGTGAGAAGGGTTCTTGGTGGAAGCGTTCACTCTCGTTGACGTGAAGGGTGATAAATCTCAATCGCATTATTGGAAATGCGAAGTGAGGAGCCTGGTTTCTCTGCATAACGCTCGTCTTAGGTATGCCCAAGCGAGGCGCGTATCAGAAGCAGTTCAAACATTAGGCTATATCATCATAGAATCGTCACCTTTCACAAAACTCCGTCGCTCCACTTCTCCTTAGTTCTCACCTACTCCAACCTTCAAAATAGCACTCGCCTTCACCTTATAACTCCCCTCATAAACCGGTCCAGGTAGAAGCAGATTAATCTCATCCTCGTTCAAATGGAGAATATCGATCAAGTGAAAAGCGGGATCGAGGATTGGATCGATAGATGTGGATGTTAGCGATTTTAGGGAGGGGGAGGCTACGCCGTTTAAGTCTAATAAGGTTATACCGTTTAGGGACATGATAGATTTGGCGTGGTGGAAGGTTTTTGAGAGGTTGGAGCTTTGGAGTTGAGGGAGGAGGTGCGGGTAACCGAAGACGAAAGCGCCGATGGGATTAGAGGAAGAGGAGGACGCCGCGGAGAGCATCTGCGACGAGCGGGGGAGCGAAGCGACGACGTTAGATTTGGTTGTTGAGTGGTGTCTCCACTGAAACTAGCAGCGTAGCTTAATTTCGACCAGGAATATCGTATTCCCAGCTTGTTCAAGCTTGTCGCTTCTCTCCTCGCGGCTTCGCTCCTCGCGGCCACATTCGCACCTTCTTTATCGTTTGATAATTGAATTCCTCGTTCACCCCCTTTGCGAAGAAACAACCTCTCCTTCCATCCTCATAAATAGGCAGTATAGCGGTGCTCGTCACTCCTCCCTTAACGGTGTTGTCCCTCGCAATGCTCGTATCGACGTTACGGCAGCTCGCAGCGTAATCCAATAAGTCGAGGAGTTGAGAGCCGGTTGAGTCATCGCCGGTCAAACAGATTGGGAGGATCAAGGAGAAGACCGGGGGGGGTATAAGCTGGTTCGTTTCGGAGGGGGGGGAGAGGCCGTGCGTTAATTTTGAGAGGTTGCGGGTGGTCATGCTGGCGGAGCCGCCGGGGACAGATTTTAGGGAGTGGAAGGTGGAGATCGTTTCGGGGTTGGAGGGGGGGGGGGACGTGTGGAGGAGTTGCGTGTCGAGGCAGACGAGGCCGGCGGTTAAGATGGTAGGGGTTGAGGGGACGTGGTAGTTTGGGAGGGGGAAGGACGAGGGTTCGGAGATTCGGAGGGATTTGAAGTTTTGCGGGACCTGGAGAGGCGAGCGAAGCGAGCCGAGGAGCGAAGTGACGAGTTAGTTTATAATGTTCTTAAGTCGAGAAGCTCATAATTGTCGTATTTCTAGCTCGTCGCTTCGCTCCTCAACGCCTCGCACCTTCTTCTTAGAGGGGGTTGGAACTTCCGTCATTGGTTTCATTTTCGCTTCCATTCTCTCCTTCGCATTGTCCAACTCCTGCCTCAACCTATTCATCTGCCATCCAAACCCCGGATCCTCCCCCTTACAATCTCCCTCCGGAACCTTAAACAAATACCCCAACGCCTTCGAAATATCAACCGCCTTCGTCTCACCGTTCAAAAAAAAGTCAACCAAAATAACAGAGTCCAAAATTAAAGGAGCGCACAAAACACTATCCGAGCAACGCGTGTACGTGACCATCGTATGTTCCTGACTTAAGAAAACCTCGTGTGTGTACTCAACGTAGTCTCTTTTATCGTCGTTGATTTCTGGGGTGAAGAGGACTGAGACTTTGTGGTCGAGTTGGGGTTCATTCCAGGGAGCGAAGATGGCGTGTTTCTTCTTTAGTTTTGCGGACATGGAAGAGCGAAGGGTGGAGAGGTTCAGGATGTCGTTGTTGCCGAGGTGGTTACATGATGCGATTACCTACGTGAGAGGAGGGGGGTTAGAGGGGAAGGTATGATTTTGAGGTGTTGTACATCTTCAATAAAAGCCCCCCTCAAAATTCCTCACCTTCGGCCTCCAACCATTCATCCTCCCATACTCCCCTACAACCGTCTTAAACTTCGTCTGCCCACACTTAAAATCCGTCCCCAACATAACACCCTCCAAAATCGGACAATCAAGTGTATTCTGAGAAGCGGTGTTGATGAAGGGGACGGAGGAGAGGGAGCAGGCGAGGGCGTAGATAAGGGAGGGAGGGGTAAGGAGGGTGGAGTCGGGGACGTTGAGGGAGGAGAGGGTGGTTAGGGTTGAGCCAACGGTGCTCTGTGGGGTGGGGGTGGGAGAGATGTTAATCTTTGGACGTATTTTTGAGCGGAGGGATATTGTTATTTGACGTGATCCTTGTAAAGCCGCATAATTACACGGCCGGTTTAGAAAATTCTGAAGTCTCCGCAGTGCGCTCCTCTTACGTACGCCAATGTACGGTAGGCGCTTTCAGAGTTACAAGTGTAGTTTTAGATATATCATCATCGCTTACAATCATTCAATAAAAGCTCGCTCCAACACACGCTCTCACCTCCCTCTCAACGCTCCCGCTCCAAACAACCACAACCCTCTCTACCCCTTCATTCTCCTTAAAAACCTCAATATCCCTCCTAATCTTTTCAACCTTATCTCTAACCGTAGCATCCACATTAAAATTAATAACGTTATTTACAGGGAGAGATTCAGAAATGTATCCGGGAGTGTACACGCCAGGCATGGGGATGAATTCGTTCAGGGAAGGTGTAACTTGACGGACGAGGTCATGGTCGAGGATTTTGTGGGAGGAGAGGAGGGGGCCAAGAGGATGAGAGTAGATATCCCAACCGCCGACGCGGAGGGAGGTGTGGGAGCGGAAGGAGTAGAGGTTGGAGAGACCGGAGAAACCACTGCGACGATGAAGATTAAGCGAGCGTGAGAATGTAATGATTTTACAATTTTGTGTTAGATTAGAAAATTCTTCGAAAAACAAAAGATCAAGGACTGTACAAGACGAATCTACCATCGTAGTTCCTCTATCTATCGTAACACAGCTCTGAGTTCTCACCTCCCGCGGCTCTCCGTTTGCGTGATACAACCGATCATATCATCTCCAGCCCTCCTCAATTCCCCTTTCGGTCCTAACCACGTAAGGTGGTCTCTATGAGCTATGAGGGAGGTTAATAACGTCAATGAATTGTATCCAGAGAGACCGACTAGGAGGAGACCGAGGGGAGGCTTGGCGGTGGCTGAGGGTTTGGAAGGGGATTGGGTTGATTTCATTTTTGGGGGGTTTGGACGTGTGTTGAGGGATTAAGGGGGAACTGGTTTTGTAGGAGTGTACGTGAAAAAAGTAACAGACCTCGGGGTTGCGTGTGGGACGCTAGAATCGACGAAATTAAAAAATTTGAGATGAGATTTCAATTTTTTAATATTAAGCAGGATGAACTATTTGCGTGCCTTCCAGCAGCACGACGGCGAACTGCAAGAGAATTTGTGAGTATTAGTCATAGTGCGGTGTTCTATATTCTATTTTGACTCGAAATTCAAGAATTAAAGCATTACACCGTTCCCTATGTGGCACACGATTCTTCGCCACCCATATTTGTCTCACCCTCTACACTCTCCACGCTTCTCTACACCCACTACATAGCAACACGGAGGACTTGATTGAGCTCATGAAGAGCTGGAAGACTATTCCCGTGGATATTAGGTCTTTGCTATGTGCTTTTGAGGTGAGAGGTGTTCGGACTTCGAGGCGTTCGGACTTCCCGTCGTTCGTTGCCGAACGTTTTATGATTTTATCGCATGTAAAAAACGCTATGAATTTGTATTCGTTGGATCTGTTGTTGAAAGCCTGAAGTTTGAGGACGCGCGATGCTGATTTGAACTGCTTGAGGACGTCTTAAATTAATGAGCGAATTTGAACGTTCATTGATTTAGAAACTTCCCCAAAACGCAAAACTCTCACCCACTCTCTCTCACAGCGTTCCCCCTCCTCCTCCCCCCCGTCCCGCCCTCCTTCCCCTTCGATTCCAACCTCCTCCTCCTCCTCCAGTTCCCGCTCCACTACGCCCATCATGTCCAACGAATCATCTCCAACCTCCCTCTCCTCCGACACCGAGGAAGTCGTAGACTCGCGCTCCGAGACTCCCATCATCACAAACGTGAATATTATGGGGACGACGTTTTTTAGGAGCAACTCGGGGATCAAGGGGGAGGAGGCGTTGGAGGGAGGTGAGATTTTGGGGGTTTTGGGGAAGTGATTTTTAAATTTACTCGATGATGATATAGCCTAATCTCGAGCTTGTATCAGATACGCGCCTCGCTTGGTAGTATCCCGAAAAGGCAAAAATAAGACGAGCGCTATGGCGAGAAACCAGTTTCAACTATCTAGAGTTCAAATAAACGTCGCACTTCAACTTTTACCTTCAATAACCCAAAACTCCCTCTAACACACCTTCACCCCCCCCCCAGCGCCGGACAACGTCACGCGCCTGTTCAACCCCGCGTCTCCCTGGGTCACAACCGGTTACCGCTCCGTCTTCTCCCTCCCCATCTCCTACACCCTCACGATCCAAAAAACCTCCATCTTCGACCCCTCAAACTCCACCCTCTACGACGCCTCCGCCTCCAACATGGCCGGCTTAAACCCCACCCGCTTCCTAGTAGTTGACGCAGCAATCTACCAGCTTCACAAAGTCGCTATAAAAGCGTACTTTCAAAGTTACTCTATTAAAACCCGCATTCACATTATGCGCGGTGAAGAGAGTCATAAGAATTTAACGGAGATGACATCTCTCGTCGACGCACTCTGCGACTACGGACTCAAGCGACGTGAACCATTTTACGCTATTGGAGGAGGATGTGTATTGGACGTTTGCGGATTAGCGGCGAGTACGTACAGGCGTGGAGTTCCGTTTATTCGAGTTCCTACGACTTTATTGAGCCTCGTGGACGCGAGCGTGGGCGTTAAGAATGGGGTAGACTACGATTGTTGTTTAACGGAGACGTCGTATAAGAATCGGCTTGGGACGTTTTACCCGCCGTTGGCTGTCGTTTGTTGGCCGGGATTCGTGAAGTCACAGGATAGACGGAATCTTAGCAACGGATGCGGAGAGATCGTCAAGCTTGCTCTTGTTAAGAGCGAGGAGGTTTTCAAGTTGTTGGAGGAGTATGGGGGGGAGTTGATTAGTACGGGGTTTGGGGAGAACGGAGAGGAGGAGATCAAGGTGAGCGTTCTAGAAGAAAAAATGTGTGCTAATCAATTCTAACACGGCTCGTCGCTTCGCTCACCGCTCGCGCTCAGGCGGCCGCCGGGCGCATCATCGAGAAGTCAATCGAGATCATGCTTCAAGAGCTCGGCCCGAACCTCTACGAGTTCGAGCTAGAGCGCCCCGTGGACTACGGCCACACCTTCTCCAAAGTCGTCGAAATGGCGCCCGGCGCAGACATCATGCACGGCGAGGCCGTCAACGTCGACGGCTTCTTCTCGGCCATCCTGAGCTTCGGAAGGGGCTGGATCGACGAGACGACATTAATCAGGATTTACAAGGTTATGAAGGGACTGGGGTTGCCGGTGGCGAGCGATTTTATGACCGAGGAGGTGAGAATGTTGTTGTTGGGGCGATTTTATTGAGGAATGTTAGGGGCTAACCCCCCACAACTCAACACGCAGAACTGCTTGAAAGCGCTAGAAGACGCGGTGGAGCACAGGCACGGCAAGCAACGTATCCCACTGCTGAAGGACTGCATCGGAAACTCCGTATGCGTCTCAGACATCACGAAAGAGGAGGTTCAGGGCGCGTTGAATTTCCTACCCTACTTTTTAATGGCGATGGGCGGTAACTGAGAGTTAATGTTTAGCTAGCTTAAACGTAAAGTTGTTCATAGGTATAGTTACGTATTGTGGGGGATGGTAGGAGATTGTAAATTTTAACAGCGCGCTCTGCGTTTTGCAAAAACAAAAATGTAGTATTAGCTTTTTAACAATCTTCTCATCGTTCCCTCATCTTTCCTCTTCCCCCCCTCACTTCTTCTGCCTCTTAGCAGAGTAGTCGTTCGATCCTTTGCTGTCCTCGTGGATTTGCTCGAAGACGGCTGAGAAGTCGAGGTCGGCAAGCTGGAGGTCGGACTCGCGAGCCCTTTTGAAGATGCTCTCTGCCATGTTGTTGGTCTTGTACTCGACTCCGGTCTTGGCGGCGAGCTGCGCTCGGAGGGTATAGCAAAAAGCGAAGTGTAGCAAGCTGTGTTAGTCGTGTTGTGGAATCAATTCCCAAATTCGCGTTCGTTCGTTAAATTCTCTCACCTCCTTCGCCAAAAGCATATCCTTATGAGCATGCTTCAACGGAAAATTAGTCCCATGATCCGCCACCTCCTTAACAATCTTATTCCCCTTCAACTTAAACATCGGCGCCGCGCAAGCCCCCTGCATGAAAACCTCCACCATTTTCTCTCCATCTAATCCTAGAGATTGAGAGAGGGCGAGACCTTCAGAGAACGCGGAGAGCATAGTACCCATTACGGAGTTTACGACGAGTTTCGCTTGAGTGCCGACTCCGACGGAAGAGCCGAGGTAGTGGGAGGCTTTTCCCATTACGTTGAGACCGTCGTTTTCTATGGAATCGAAGAGGGATTTGGAACCACCGCAGAGGAAGATTAGGGAACCGTTCTCGGCGGGACCCTGGGGATATTGAGGAACGGTTTGTTAGATTAGGAGAGGACGAGCCGAGCAAGAAATGTCCACTAACCTTACTACCAGAAACTGGCGCCTCAAGATAAACCCCTCCCTTCACCTTCACGGCTTTGGCCATGCTCTGGTGGTCAGATTCTGCGAGGGTGGCGCAATCTACGATCGCCTTTCCTTCGGAGACGCCAGAGAGAGTTCCGGTGGAAGCGTTGAAGACGGCAGCGGCGGCTATTGAGAGAAGAGGGTGGGAAGAGAGGGGGGGTTAGAATTGTGAAATGAATTTCAGAGCCGTTCGAACGTCGTCAGTTTGCGTTTTCGCTCGCGTTAAAACTCACCTTCGGGAGTACTCAACATAGAATAAGTAACCCCACACTTCTCCACAACCTCCTTAACACTCTCACACTTAACAATATTAGCTTCCGGGAACTTCTCCTTAAGCGCATCACACTTCTCGCCTGATCTGTTCCAGACGTAGAGGGGACGGGAGGAGGTGATGATGCCTTCAGAGACGAGGCGGGCGGCCATGCCGTTTCCCATTATACCGAGACCGAGGAAACCGATGGGTTGAGTTGAGTAGGACATTGTCTGAGAAGGTGGGGAGTTAGGGTGTATTTTAAAGGGGGGGGTTTGAGAGGAGATGTTAAGGAGGAAGATGAGGGATCGAGAGATGAAGCGTAAGTCGTGGAACAACACGAAGGAGCACAACGAGGTACACAATAACTACGACCGGGATGTCGCGGCTCTTCAAGGATAACGTTCACCCCGGCCTAGCTGTGCGCGCCAACGTTGTTTTCGAGAACGCGTGGCGAGGCTTGAACTGGCGTTGTGTTCATGATGAAGTCGCGCTGTTGTGCACGGAGCCTCAGTCACGAGTCGCAAAGCTTGCTCATGGTGAAGAGCAGGTTGGCAAGCGATTGCCGTGTTCACGGCGGGTATGAGGTACCGCGAGACCGAGAACACCGCGGGTTCATGTGCTGACCGCCAGGATGTTGTCGGACATGCTGGTTTCACGATGCGGAGGGACGGAGCGTATCATCGTCGCTTCGTCGATTTTATTTTTGAGGGGCTCTATTCTCCTCGTTGGTTGGAGAATCCGAAGATACAACAAGATTGTGGCGAGACTTACGATAGATAGAGCGGTTGATAACGTTAAAGCAAGAAAACAGAGCGTACGAAGCATGTATTCCAGTGAAATGCCAAAATCTCATAGCTCCCTCCATCATGGCAGTTCCAAAAACAGGCTGCTTATGTCATCAATGAACGTCCTAACAGGGACCGTCCGAAAGAAGGGCACAGGAGGTTCTCTCTTCTCCTCCTCCTCCTTTCAGTACTCGTTCCCTCTGCTGTTAATAGGCTCAATCGACCATCTCCCCGCCCATGCTCAAACAGGTTCCAACTCATCTAATCGACCTTGGTTAGGATTAACCGATAAACAACGTGGGAAATTGAAGATTATTGATGTAAGTTTGTTGGCGGATGAGAGCGTTATGATTTGTGAGAATGGGAGGGAGGTAGAAGTTAAGGGGAATGGCCATTATGGGGGGAAGGGGTTTTACTTGAGGGCGGGAGGGAAGGAGGGGACGGAGGAGGTGAGTAAGGGAGTGGGAGCGGGGGTGGGATGAGAAGAAGACTCACTGTAGATGACTAACATATATGAATGACAATATACGACTGCTGATGCAGGAGTGCTGGACGCTGTACAGGGTTTTGAAGAACAGCACCATGGCGGAGCAGGAGGCCTATGAGGGAGGGGAGGGCGGAGAGAGGTGAGCTACGACAAATGAAGCGACAACGCATTATCGTTCATTCAGTTAATATTAATTCATTCATTCTAACCCGTGGCCTCGCTCCTCGTCGCTTCGCTCCTCTCTCGCTTCGCTCGCCGCTCCTCATGCAGAAAAAAGAGAGCCAACCAGGCTAAACACAAGTGGGACGACCTCACCTCATCCGAGAAAAGTTCCTACTCCAGCAAGCCCAGCTCCAAGCAAATGCACAGGGCGATGATTGACGTCATGGAGAAGAGCCAAATTAACGCAGGCGAAGACCCGCAGAGAGCATCTTTGCGAAGAGGCACGGCTCGGATAGCAGCTCGAGCGATGATGAGGGAAGCAGAGGGGTTAATAGGCGTATGGAGGCATTGTGTTTTACGGCTGACAGTTATTATTATGGGATTGGGAACGTTACGGTGAATCACCAGGCGGCGTATCAGTTTTACGAGAGGGCGTCGAACGAGGGAAGCGCGTACGCTATGGTGGCTTTGGCTGGGTTGATCCTCAGAGACGAGGGAAGCAGCCACCAGGGTACATCGCCGTTCATTCGATCGTCCCCTGCCTTCAACAGGATTTTGGCGAAGAAGTGGTACAGCAAGGCGATAAGCAATTACTCCGATCGCACGGCGCAATACGAGCTGGGGAAGATACTTTTAAACGAGGGGACGGAGTCGCAGAGCAAGGACGACGTCAAGTTCGAGGAGGGGATGGGGCTCATCAAGCTCGCGTCGAGGCAGGGCCACTTGGAGGCCATGGTGGTGCTGGGCAGGTACGCCCAGGAGCAGGGCAACTTCGAGGAGGTAAGAACTGAGCTGCGAGGAGGAGCGAAGCGATGAGCATTAAGGGCATTCTAAACTAACACGTCACTTCGCTCGTTCGCTCGCCGCTCCTCGCCTGCAGGCGTCGGGCATGTTCAAGGCGGCGGCGGCTAAGGGCTCGGCCGAGGGAAGCAACGAGCTGGGCATGTGCTACTACGGCAGGGCCGACGGAAAGGGCATCGGAGTGGACCAGAGCTTCACCGACGCGTTCGAGAGCTACAGCACAGCGGCCACCAGGGGCAGCGCAGCGGGCTGGTGCAACCTCGGAATGATGTACGAGCTGGGGAAGGGCATGCTGGAGAGGGACATTGGCGTGGCCTTGAAGTGCTACGAGAATGGGGCTGGGGGCGGCAACGCCAAGGCGATGAGGTGGGTTAATTAGCAAGTGCACGACGACCCAACCCTACTACTCCAATACTAACACGGCTCGCTTCGCTCGCAGCTGCCTGGGCCGCCTTCTGATCCACACGGCTACGGTGGACGCCGCCTTTGGAACCAGCATATCCGGAGGCGCAAAAAGCGATGCTTTCGAGAAGGCCATCAGGTGGCTGAGGAAGGCCGCCGAGCTAGGAGGTGAGAAGCCGCGAGGGGTGAAGCAACGAGCTGGGAATGCGATATTCGTAGTCGTAATTTAGCTACGCTGCTAGTTGAGTGGGGAGCTACAAGTCGCCCCGATTCACATGATATTGAGACGCTCCGTGAAATACTCCGCTCCTCGTTGAGTAACACGATATTAAGACGCTTCGCTCCTCATTGTTGTCGCTCCTCTCCTCGTTTAAAATGCAATGTTCGCGGTCGTAATTTAGCTACGCTGCTAGTTCCTGTGTCAACGTGGACGCCGCTTTCATCACTACGCAATTCTTACACGTTAACAACAATCTTCATGCGACTCGCTACGCTCGTCGCAGACGCCGCAGCGAGCTACGAGCTGGGCTGCGTTTACTTGAAGGGCATGGGCGGCTGGGCTGGGAACGTCATCGTGCCGGTCGATTTGACCGGGGCCCTGTCTCTTTTTAAGATGGCCTGCAGGCTGTGCACCGAGGAAAGCAAGGTGTCCAGGAAAACGAGCCTGAGGCAGCACAGCTCTTTCCCCCTAGGTCCGGCTTCCCTGATGGCAGCGGACATGCTCTACGGGGGAGAGGGGGTAAGTGGGGAGGAGGCCCCCGCGTTTTACAAAAAGGAGGCGTACATGTACTACAAAATGGCCTCCGGGACGGGCAACGTGCAGGCCATGAACTCGCTGGGGATCATGACCGAGCAGGAGGGCGACGAGTTTCAGGCCATGGAGGTGAGGAATTGCGAGGAGCGAAGCGACGAGCTGAGAACGCGTTGATTCCGCGAGTAACTGTAAGGAGCGAATCGACGCGCTTTAGTAAGCACATTATACTAGCGAGGAGTGGAGTGACAATATTACGAAGCGTTACAAATACAAAAACGAGCTCGCCCAAACGAGCTCGTCCGAATGACTCGTTAAATTTGTCGCTGCGCTCCTCGGCTCGTTTCGCTCGCCGCTCCCCGCTATAGTAAGCACATTATACTAACTCGTCACCTCGCTCCTCGGACTGCGTCCCCGACTCCTCGCTACGCTCGTCGCAGCTCTACGTCAGGGGGATGAAGAATAAGGAGAGGTGCTGGGCGGGGTACTGCGCGTACAACATGACCCGAATGTGCGAGCCGTACATCTGTAATGATTTAGTCCTGGTTCCGGACGATCTGGCCGCGGGAGGCTTGATGGAGATGAAGTCGCAGCAGGACAAGGTGAAGCTGAAGAGGAGGAGTGCGGCGGTTAGGGTGCGGCTCACGGAGCTCCTTGGCGAGTCGGTCAAGAAGGAAGACTTGGATTTCTGCCTGAAGTTTTACAAGCTGAGCATCGAGTTGGGTTGCGCCAAGGGCGGAGCTGACGTGCAGAGAATTGAGACGAAGCTGAGAAGGAGGGATGAGCTTGCGAAGCTGGCGGAATTGGGGGAAAGGGTTGCTAGTGAGGAGGAGAGGGTGAAGGTCGTGGGGAGCGGCGTTGGAGAGGAGGGAAGGGGAGGGGAGGAGGAAGAAGAGGTGGATGCTACTTCTGCTTTGGCTCTTGCGGAGAGATTGAAAAGCGACGGGTCGGCGGCCAAGACGAACGTGAACTTCAAGATGCCCAGCTCACCTGGACAGAGAAGGAGAGTCATCGAGAGGTCAGAGAGAAGCAGTAGCATGGTCGCCTCGCCACCAGAGAAGCGCTCTGGGGGGGTTGTGGCCACGCCGAGTCCGAGGGTCCTCAGGCAGGGCAGCATTGGCAGGTGAGAAACTGCGAGGACGAAGCCTAACGAGGAGTGAACGACGACAGCGAGGAGGGAAGCGACGAGTTGAGCTAGCAGATTCATTCTCCTCGATTTTGATATCTCAACCACTAACACGCTCGCTGCTCCTCGCTACGCTCGTCGCAGCGTCGGAAGCTTGCTTGAAGGGATCAAAGGAGAAAGCGAAGCGAGTGTGGAAAGGGGAGGTGGGGGTGGGGGTAGTGAGGGCGGTTTCATGGCGGGGATTTACTACAAGAGTCCGGAACAAGCGTCAGGGAAGAAGACGGCGAAAGTCGTAGAGGAAGCGGTGCCGAAGGCGGTTTTGACGGATGATGAAGACAGTGGAGGCGATTCTGGAGCGGAGGAAGTTGTAGCGGCGACGAGAAGGGATGGGGGGAAGAAGAAGGAGGAGGAGAATTTGGTTGAGGAGGTTGAGCTTGAGCCGGGGCAGTTAGTGATTAGGAAGCGTTACGCGGATCCGCAAGTGAGTGGGGATAGAGGTGGGGGAGGGAGGGGGAAGGGAGGCGAGCACGGACACCATCATAATGCACATCGGCACCATCATGAGGTGAACCAGCCACCGCCGGGAGTTGAGGAGATCGATAAAAAGCAGCAGGAGAGATTGCCGAGCCCGCCGCAGGTGGCGAAGGCGGAGGACGACTGGGACGACATCAAGATTGGCGCGGCATCTCCACCGTCGAGCTCGGGCACAGGATCGTCTGGGAGTAGCGAAGAGTCGTTTGGAGAGTGGTTTTACGTGGATAAAAAGGGGGCGCAGCAGGGCCCATTTAATGGCAGCATCATCAACGACTGGACGACTGCGGGTTATTTGCCGATGGATTTGAAGGTGAAGCACGGAGAGAACAGCAAGATATTCAAAAGTTTGGGCGAGGTTTGGAATCAGAGTTTTGGGATTGATAAGACCTATTTCGAGGAGGACGATGAAGAGGGACAAGAGGGCGGTGGGGTTGAGCGTAAGAGAGGGAGGGAAGGTGATAAGAGAGTAGAGGATATTGATATTGGATCTGAAATGACGCCGATAAAGCGATCTAACAGAAACGACAGAAGCTTTTGAACAGAAATAAATTTGAACTATTTATGGTTATGGTTATGGTTATGGTTATGGTTATGGTTAGGGTTATGGTTATGGTTATG
>BLQM01000054.1:18779-33910 GCA_012489335.1 Triparma laevis f. inornata
GGGGGAGGAGGGGGGGAGGGTAGTTTGAGGAGGATTTGGGGGAGGTTGTGGAGGAGGAGGAGGGAGGGGGGGGTGAAAAAGGTTGAGAAAGATGGAGAGGAGGACGAAAGTGATGAAAGTGATGAAAGTGACGAAGGTGATGAAGAGGAAGGAAATAATAATAATAAAACAGCAGAAGTAGAAGACGGTTTCCTCTCCTTTTAAAAAAAGAAGCTCCCAAACGTTTACAATACTAAAGTCCATCATAAGATTAACCATTAAATAGCCTTCATCCCAATCGCCCCCCTCAAAACATTAATAACCTTCTTAACAATCTTCCCAACAGTACCACCAATCAACCTCCTAATAGGTCTCGGCACAACTCCCCTGACAAAATTATCAACCGGACCCCTAAAAGGAAAACTCAATCCATTCAAATCCTTCGGAATCTCAGTTCGAGCTTCTTTTGTTATTGTTTTGCCACTTTCAACATCAACTAAAACTAAACTTGGGATACTTTTTACGTTGTACTTTTGAGATAATGTTTCACCAAGAGGTCCTAAAGAATCTTCAAAAGGTAAAGCTAACCAAGGCATTTGAGTGAAGTATTGACCGAAGGATTCCCAATCACGACAACGGGATACCCAGACGATTTCGAACCGTTTTTTTCCTCGTGAACCTTTCTTTGAATTAACTTTTTCGTAGAATTTAACGAGATCAGGAGTGAACTGACGGCAGGGACCGCACCAGTCTGCGGAGAAATATATGCCTACTACTTCGACGTTGGAGAGGGTGGTGGAGGAGGGCAGGGAGACGAGTTGGGCTTCTTTTTCGGAGATCATTTGGAGGGCGTGGAGCTCTTGGCCGAAGAGGAGGGACATGGGGCCGGTTTGAGGAGGGTGGAGGGGCTCGTCGGAGGTTTTTTCTTGTTGTTGTTGGGCGGTTTGGGAGAGGGTGAGGGTGAGGAGGGCGAGGAGGAGGAGGGAGGTTAGCATCATCATTGCGTTCATCGTGAGGGGCTGGAAGGGATGTATTGCGTGTTAGAAAATGAGGGGAAGGGGGTGGATCGGAGAGAAGGGCGATTAATGACGTGACGGTTGATGTACGCGCGCATTTGTTATAGAATGAGTGAGTATGCGGTCTTATTTAGGAGAGGATTTTTATGGGCGACAGTGCATAGGCAATTCCCGATGTCGACGAAAGCGGATTGCAAATGTCGCTACTACATTCAGAGGCGTCTGCAGTTGACGTACGGTATTGTGGGAGTGAAATATTTCGGTTATTGTTACGATAGTGCCCTTCGACGCGACGATTTCTCACGTTGTGTCTTTGTAGAATGGATCACTAGTCAAACTGAGATTTTGGCAACCCACTGAGATCTATGTCGTCGATTTTCACCACAATTTAAGACGATACAATCTCAAAACTTACTCCTCTCAGCTCTCATATCCATCAGGGTACCAACTATTACTTTCTACAGTGAAAGCCGTCGTTTTAAAAGGGTTTTTCATCGATCGAGCTGGTCAAGCGACACGATGCTCAAACTCTTCCTCCTCACGACTCTTCTCCTTCCAATCCTCTCGCTTAAATCCCCCGCGCCTCCCACAACCCCCCACACCTCTCCAACCGTCTCCATCCTCGGTCCGCCCTCCACCCCCACCGTCTGGACCCACTTCGCCTCCCTCCAAACCCCCCAAACCCTAAACCTCGGCCAAGGTTACCCATCCTCGTCTCCTCCGAAATTCTGCTTAGATTCTTTGAAGGAGAGCATTGAGAGTAGTTCGAGAATTCATCAGTATACGGCGAGCGCGGGTCATCCTCCTTTAGGTGAGAGAAGTTATAATAGAACTGAAATAAACCCCGCTCAGCCATTTCATTCATTCATTGTTTCTAACACAACTCCTACGCTTTCGCTTCGCACTCGTTCCCCTCCACGCTCAGTCTCCCAACTCTGTCAACGCTACTCCAATCACCTCTCCTACCCTGTCACCTCTGACAACGTCGCCATAACCGTGGGCGCCTCCCAATCCCTCTACCTCTGCCTCCAAACTTTGATAAACCCCGGCGACGAAGTCCTAATCTTCGAGCCCTACTTTGACCTCTACATAAACCAGATAAAGCTCTCAGGCGGCACCCCCATCCCCGTCCCTTTAGACTACAAACTAAACCCCTTAACTGGCTGCAAAGAATGGCTCCTAAACCCCTCAACACTAAAATCAAAGATAACCTCAAAAACCCGCTGCCTAATCTTCAACTCCCCACACAACCCAACCGGCAAAGTCTTCACCCATTCCGAAATGTCCTCCATCTCCACCATAATTTCCCCCCACGAACAAATAACTGTTTTATCAGACGAGGTCTACAAATACATAATCCACTCTCCTCCCTCCTCAAACCCCTCAACCTCCCCCCCCGGTCACTTTCATTTCTCCAACTATTTACCTGAACGTACTATAACAATCTCATCAGCTGGTAAAACTTTCTCCTCGACAGGTTGGCAGGTGAGTCTCCAGTCGTTTTCGCGTAAAGTCTCCTCGCTAGTTACATGTGGTAATATTTCGTGAACGTTATGAGTCTACACGTCCAAGCGACACATCAAGACATTCTTAACACTAGTAAACCGCTACGCAAATATTTCTAACTCGTCTTACCGCCTATTTTCACACGACTCGCTACGCTCGGAGACAGGTTGGATGGTCAGTTGGTCCTAAAAATTTAATAGAACCTATCAAACAAATATTGCCATATGTACAATTTTGTACGTCGAGTTTAATGCAAGATGCGTTAGCTAGAGCTTTACCTTTAGCTGATCAAGTTTATAGTTATGAAGGGAAAGAGTATGATAGTTATTATGATTATTTAAGAGAAGGTTACATTGAGAAGAGGGATACGTTAATTGTAAGCCGTCTTGGAGTCTCAGCGACGAGCAAGGAATGCACTATTCGAGGCACCGTTTTTTCGGAGCTACACAATTCTAAACTAACTCGGCTTGCTAATGCTCCTCGCTATCTCGTTCGCAGCTGGCTTTAGAAAAAGCAGGATTTGACGTCCCCGATTATTCGAAAGTATCAGGTGGAGGTTTTTTTGTTTTAGCGGGTATAACCGACTCTGTTAAAAGTCGAATTCCGACAGAATATTTAAAAGGGAATACGGTTGATTGGGGATTGTGCGAGTATTTTATTAAGGAGGTGGGGGTGGGGATGATTCCTAGTAGGTGAGGAACTGCTCAGAGCGAATCGGCTGAGAACGAGCTCGGAATGCTTCGATTCCGTTCTCCATGAGACGACGTCCGCTGTGAGCTGAGTCAACGATTTGACGCCACTATCACCGCCACACAATTCTAACTCGTTAACATCAATCTTCATGCGACTGGCTATGCTCGTCGCAGCCCGTTTTTTGGGGAGGGGAGGAGGGAGGAGGGGGAGAAGTGGGTTAGGGTGGCGTTTTGTGGGGAGGTGGAGGATATTGAGGAGGCGGGGAGGAGGATTAGGTGCAAGGAGGCGGGGGAGGTTGAGAGCTGCGAAACTTGAAATGGCGCGCTTATTTTTTGGTATGTAAATGAGACAATTATTATTTATTTATTTTAGCGAACGTGGCAAACTATCAATTACCACCGCCGCTGCCTTCGCCTCTAATTCTGTCCCTCCTCTCTTCCTCCCTCCTCTCCCGCTCCCCCCTCTCCTGATCGAGGGACGCTCCTGCATTGGATTGGGATTGCTGGGATTCTTGGGATTGGGAGGCTTTTAGGGTGGTGTATTCGGAGACGTCGTCGGTTTTTAGAGTTATGCGAGTGGGAGGACGGCGGAGCATTTTTGGAAGGGGGTTTGGGAGGGAGGGAGAGGCTGGGGAAGTGGGAGGGTTTGGGCGTGATTTGGGCAAGGGTTAGCAGGTGGGTTTTGAGAATGTTTGGGTTACGTGAGTGTGAATTCGGCCATTTTTGGCTCACCTTTAGACTAACTTTTCCTCAAATCAAATCGACTTCTGCAGTTTTATTACAAAATGAACGCGCTGAGGACCAAAAGGATTCCAGCATAAAGTTTGCATCCAAAAATTCAAAGCTAAATTCGATTTTCTCTTGTTTACGTCGTCTAAAGTCTATACAGAAATTCCTCCCGCCGTCTTCAAATCCATAACCACACCCTCATTACCCGTGCGCCCTCAATACCCCTCGTTGTTAATCCAAACGCCGCCCTCCCCCAATGGCCTCCTTCACTCTCATCTCGTCCCCCTCCCTCCCCTCCCCCCCCACACTCTCCTCCACGAACGACCTAATGCTCCTCCCCACCTCCAACGTCGGTACGCTGCAACACACTATAAACGGTTCCGTCTTAACAAAATACCCCCACCCCCGCGACGCAACCTGCCTCCTCAGGTGAGAAGTTATCTGGAGCGAAGCGACGAGCTGGGAATGCAACAATTACGGTCGTAATGAGTCTCCATGAGGACTCCATATCCATGAGCACTCCATTCGTCTCTCAGTTTCCTCGCATTAAGAATATTCTAAACTAACTTGTCGTCGCTTCGCTCCTCCGCTCCTCGCCATGCTCGATCGGCAGCCTCGATAAAATCTACATCACCACCCCCACCACAACCTCAATCTACAACATAAACTCCTCCCGTCTCCTCTCCTCAATAACCCACCCCACACCCCCTAAAAAGCTCCATCTCCTAAAACACTCTATCCCCTTAAACCTGTCGAGACTACCTAACGATCATCCTATTTCAGATTCGTTAACGTCTCCACCTACAAATATCTCAACATTCATAAAATTAGAACCATACCTAATCCAATACCCCACAAAAACCGAGCTCTACCTCTCCTCCCTAAACTTCCTAACCTTCACGCACTCCTACAACTCTGCGGCTATATCCGAAAAATCACTTTTAACCGTATCTCCCACCGAGAGTAAAATATTCTACTACTCTCCCTTCCCCACTAATTTACCAGCCTTAAAACGTTATCAAGAACTAACCCTCCTCCATCTCTCCGACCTCCTAAAAGAGTTTAAATCCTCCTACGCTCCTTACACTCGATTAAAAGCTAAAGCCCCCGATCTCAAAATCAACAAAGAAGTAGGATTAGATTCCAAACCATTAGATGCTTTCCTAAGTTCAATTAGCATGCAGAGTTTATTGAGATGCGTTAAAACAAAGAACTCGAGTGATTTAAATAAACTGTGTAAATGTTTAGATGACTGCGTGCCGAAATTAAAGAATGAGGATGTTTATAGGAAATGGTTGTCGTGTAAATTTTTGATGGCGAGTTTTGAGAATTGCTTTGAGAGGGATGTTAAGATTTTTGAGGGGTATTTGAATGAGAAGGAGTTGGGGGGGATGGAGGGGGGGGAGGTTGAGGAGGGCAGGGTTGAGGAGAGGATTGAAGGGTTGAGGGTTTTAGTTGAGGGTTTGGAGATTGGGGAGGAATTTAGAGGGGGGTGGAAGGATTTAATAGGGATTAAAGGAAAGCTGTGCTTTACGACTGATTCAGGCTTCCGGGTTGTTGATTGGGGGGAAGGGGGGATTAAGGTTTATGAGGTTAAAGAGGGGAATGATGATTCGGATGATGAGGAGGTTGAGGAGGAGAAGGTGGAGTACGGGTTTGAAGGGTTGGAGGGAGTTAAGGATGTTCAGGGGTATAAGGTGAGAGGATGGGAGGAGCGACGAGTACGATATGTGCGCTTACGTAATGAGGATCGACCGGCAGCGTCAGATCCAACGCTTAAGCCGCCCTTCGCTGCTATGTAATTCTAACTCGTCTTTGCTTCGCTCGTCGTAGGATTATTTGTGCGTTTTAACAGTAAACGATGGTCAAGCAAAACTGTGCCTCCTCGATTTCAAAGAAGGAGAGGTCGTGAAGGAGAGGGAAGTCGAGGGAGGGAAGGAGGTGGAGGTCGTCGTTGAGGGGGGGAGGGGAGTGGCGGTCTGCCAGTGGCAAGGGAAGGGGAGCGTGTGGGATTTGGAGGAGGATGAAGAGAGCGAGGAGGAGGAGAGCGACGAGGAGGAGGAGGAAGAAGAAGAAGATAATATTAGTCTTTAGGGTAGTTTTACATTAACAAAAAACATAAGTGTCCATTTACAAATTCCTCCCTCTAAAACCCAAACTCATTCTGCGTAGTACAAAAAAACCTCCTATCAACTGGTTTCCAATGTTCCCTATACTCCCTCGCCTTCTCCTCCGCCACCCTAACATTAACCCCCGGGTGTTTCCTAACCTGAGCAAACCCTTGTCTACTCTCATCTAACATCGTCTCAACATTCCACCTTGGTTTATCATATCTCCTTTTCTCCTCTTTCTCAATTTTTTTCCGCCCGCAAGAAGCGCTCTGCGGTCTTCTATTCTTCGTCGGACTTTGCGGAAAAGGATCGTTTATTAAAGTATGCCCCTTCTTCTTTTTCAAACCTCTACCTGCACTCATCGGCCGATCACTTTTATGTAAAGCAACATAATCTGATTTATCCGGTATACTGCGACAAGCGTAGCGAGTCGCATGAAGATTGATTATAACGATATATTTATAACGAGTTAGTAATGAGCAGCAACTAAATATCGGTTTAAGCATGTATTCTAAAACTACTGCGCTACGCTGGATTACGTAAGAGCATAATATCGGGGGTCATGGTTCGTCGCTAGTCGTTTCCTCGACATTACTTCTCACCTTGTATTAACTTTTAAATTACTCCCAAACAATTTCGCGTCAGCTTCTAAAGTAAGTATATCACGGTTTATACCGCTGGTGGTGACGTGCCATTTGGAGAAGGAGGGGGGGTTGTGGCGGGCAAGGCGGCCAGAGGGGGGGCGAGATTTTAGGAGGAGAGTTCCAGGTAAATGACGGGAGGAGGGGGGCATGGAGGGGATTGTGTAGGGTTTGGGGCTGGAGGAGGATTCGACGGCTGTGGAAGAGGGGAGGGTGAGGGGTGTTGGTTTGATTATTTTTTATAAAATGAGTGAGAACACGCAAGCGAATCTCACCTGCTCCGAGTTCCACCACATCAATACCACTACCATTTCCATAACCTCCTCCATCCTCTGGATTATTATTCTCCCCCCCACCCTCGTTTAAAGGAGCATTCCCACCTCCATTACTCCCCCCACCCACGTCCTTGTACGACATGTCGTCCAGACCATCTACGAACTTGACGTTCAAATTCTTCTTGCTATCGCTACCCTTGAGTCCTCCCCCCCCCTTATTATTGACCATCTCCTCCCTGTCCTCGCCCCCCTCCTTTGCCTGCTTCTTCTTCTTCTTTCGTCGGGCTTGGAACCTTCTTTGCTTCTTCTTCTTTTCGGCGGCTGAGAGCTCTTCCTGAGAAGGAGCTCCGACTATTCCTAGGTCTTCCACCTCGTACACGACGTCAACGAATTCGTTTGCGAAGATTCCGAAGCCTAAATAGAGTAGTAGTATAGTAGTAGTAGTAGAAGTAGTGGCATTTTCAGTGTTAGATCGAGACCATTTTTGGGAATGCATTGATTCCGTTCGTTATTCGGCGCTGTACACAACGCTCCTCGCATTAAGAACATTCAATGCACTAACTCGTTGCTTCGCTCTTCGCTCCGCCAATGCTCCTCGCTTCGCTCGTCGCAGGTTCTCTAAACTAGCACTCCTACTACATTCAACTCAACAACTCACCTGGCCCCCCTTCTTCCCCTTATTCCCCCCTCCTCCTTTTCCTCCCTTACCTCCACCCCCTCTCCCCCCACCCCCCCTGCCTCCTCCCCCGCGCCCCTTCGAACTCGTTCTATTTATGTTATTGGTGGCATTGCTCTGAATTCCTCGCAGCAGGTCCTGCGTGCTCATGCTAATTCCGTTGTGAGTTACTAGTAGTACTGTTAAATTAATTGGTGTTTGTTTTACAGAAGGGTGGGGATGGAGTGTTTAATTTTTAGATTGTTGACGGATGTAAGCGGGGGGGGTGGGGGTATATGCGGGGTAAAATGTGTGAAGTTCCAGTAAATACAGCGTTGATGTGGCTGTGTTACGCGGTTAATTATGGCAAAGAGTTTTTATAACGGGTAGGAAGTCATCCCTTTTTTGGCAACATGCTGGCACTCAGATTGATTGCATTTGATTGACGAAAGACGAGGACGTGTATTGAGAGAAATGGGAAAGTCTAAGAAAGAACCAGAGCCTGAGGTGAGGGGCGGGATGGGTGGCGGTGGTGGTGGAGATGTTTAAGGGGGGAGTTGGGTTCGGGAGGTTAACATTAACAACACCTGCCGGAGTAACGGGGGGGGGCTGTGGGGTGTGTGGGGCGGCAAGTTGTTTTTGTTGTTTTCGTATAGCGTTATGAGTATGTGTAAAGCTCCTCTCTCTAACCCCATTACACTACACAATCGCAACAAACAATCCAATCCAATCCCCAGATCGAGCCAGAGGTAGAACCTGAACCGGAGGTAAGTCCAAAGTAATGTAAAGTCTACGACCGTATATCGTGTTTCTACCCCTATCCCCAGCACTAACGCAACAACCACTCCCAACTTTCCAACTTTCCAACTCTCCCCCCCACAGCCCGAACCCGAACCCGAACCCGTCCTCCAACGCGGCACAGGCACCTTCACCTTCTCCGACGGCTCAACCTACGTTGGCGAGTGGTCCTCCCTCTCCCCCTCTCCCAAAATAAAGTCAGGCCAAGGAACCTTCAAATCGGGACCGGAGTCTTACACAGGATCCTGGGATGATGATATGATGAACGGGGAGGGGGCACAGACGTTCGCGACGGGAGCTACTTATGTTGGGACTTTCTTGAACAATTTGTATTCTGGAGAAGGTGAGTCGATAGAAAACATAGAATACGGAGATATAAGCGGGAGACGAGAGAGCTTGGGTTTGGGGGTTCTCCGGCGTGGCCTCCTCGTTAACTCCTCCGGCTTCCTCGCAAATAAGGACCGAACCACTGCGACGAACGCAACGACGTTAGTTTAGAGTGTTCTTTCTTTGTTCAGGAGCGAGAGCGACCCATGACAGAAATCATGCGAGGATTGAGTTGCGCATCCTCGTCGCTTCGCTCCTCATCAAAACCGTTCTAGTGTTTTTCTAACCCCACATTCACATTCACAGGCCTCTACACGTGGCCGGATAAGTGCACCTACGAAGGCGGGTGGAAGGATTCAAAAATGCACGGATTCGGAGTTTATAGGGACGGAGAGGGCGTGGAGTTCAAGGGGCAGTTTTTTAATGGAAAGTATAATAATGGGAGGGCGTTCGTTAGTCTCAGATAGATGTGGAAGTAGGGAGGGAGGTTGAAAAAGGAAAGTTATGTTTTTAGAACGAAAAGGTTTGAGAGTTGTTTTTTACTATTCGTCTTTTAACTACGGGAAGCTCGTAATCATTTGTGTTAGCCTTGCACTGTTACCGCTTATCTCGAGACAGATTTTGAAATTCTTCGCACATCGTTTCGTTTCATTATGATCTTTCCCAAACTGCGCCTCTTTTCCCTTGAGCGATCTCTCATACATTTCCTCAGCTTTCTCATAGTCGCCCGTAACCAAATAAACATTCGTAATATTGTAAACATTTCCGACCGTGCGTGGGTGCTTTTTCCCCAGCGTTTCCTCGTACCCCTCCAAAGCTCTCTCGTAATACTCCAGCGCCTTCTCGTAATTCTTCAAAATGATAAAAGTTTCCCAAATTATTCAACGTCGCTAACGTATCGGGGTGATCTTCATCAAACAACTTCATCTCCCCCGCCAAACACCTCTCCCAAACTTCCTTCGCCTCCTCATACTCTTTATTGTCCCTCAGTGCAGCACCAAGTGAGTCGAGTGTATACAAAGTTATAACATTCTCCTCTCCCAACGCCCTCTCGCACCTCTTTACCAAATCCCTTAACTTCTCAATTTGCTCGCCATGACTTGAACAAGTGATCATGATTAAACTAAGCGTCGCCACCTCTCATGGAGGTTCCGTATCGGTACTGGTAGTTCATGGTGGTACGGAGCCACATGAGGCATCCAATATTGGCTCCCATGGCGAGTCCACCGGCAATCCCGCCGCGCATAGCGGAAGCGGCCGATTTATCTATGATTTCCCGGATTGGCGAGATTTCATTTTTGGAGGCATTTGATGGGTTTTGAGGGGAATTAGGGGAGATTGGTATGCTATGAGAGTACGTAGAAAGAGTAATAGACTTCAGGGTTGCGTGTGAGACGGTATAATCGACGAAACTGAATTTGAGGGAAGAAAATCTTGAAAAGTTTAGCAGCCGATTTCTCGAAATCTACGTATAACGATGTCCAAGTCTGTAGCCTCCGAGTCTCATGATCACAGCGAGAGCCGATAAACTAGTGGTAAGAGGGAAGCGGGAGACGAGGGGAAGGAGAACAGGAAGGGGATTCTGGAGACCTTGTCTGCGCGTGGGGAGCGGCACGATTATTGTTCATAGCAGAGAAGATCACTCTTGGCCGGAATTCGATGAGGAGGGGGGAGATTATGAGTGGTTGAATGCGCTTGAGGAGAGACGTAAGCTCGTAATGCGGGTGATCTTCTTTCTAGATATTACGAAGGTCAGAGACGGTGCCTGCAGCTGGGCCATCAATCTCATCGTTATTGATACCCCCGAGGGTGTTGAAAGGATCGGTGGTGATGAATGCAATAGCTGCCGTAGTTTGACTGCCGCATCTTTTCAGACGACGTTAACATCGATTGGTAATTGCGCCTTCGAACTATGCTCCAGTCTAGAAAATGTCGATCTCCTCCACACAAACCTTCAAGAATTAGGTCAATCAGCCTTCGCACTTTGCTCAGAACTAAAATCGATGACGATCCCGGACTCGCTTCAAACCCTTAGTTTTTGGGTCTTCTTCCGCTGCTCCAAGCTAGTCGCTTCGCACATCGACGAGCTCGACAACGACGCAGTAGTCGCCCACCTCCGCTCCCAATAAGAAACATTAAAAAATCAAATCCGTTATTATCGAAATACATGTTTATACTCTTAAAAATTTCCGAAGCAGACCTTCTCTGTCGCGCCAAAAGCTGTCGTTGACGTCGCCTCCCCCCTCTTTTCCCGTTTCAACCCGTTCGATGGTTTCTGTTCTTAGTTTTTCCAGCGTGCCCAGCCCTCTCCTGAAGTCCTGCGTGTGGGGGGGGTTAAATTGTTAGCGATGAACACAAATATCTCTATCTCTATCTATCTCACCTCAAAGTCGCTCAACACACCACTACAGTCCAACCGCCTCGTCATCGGTATAGCATTTCCGCTGAATAAACATTTACTATACAACACGCTTAAGCTACCCAACGTCGAACCCGGAGTATAAATAATCTTAACTTCTCCCCCCTCTTTATATTCCTCACCGCGAACATTCCAAGGACCTTCCCCGTCTAACACGATCGAGTTGGGGAGGGAGTAGCGGGGAGCGTCGTAACGGTGTAGGATGATTTTGTTGGGGAGGGACTGGAGGGGTTGGGGGTTTGTGTTGGGGGTGTTGTCGATTATTGTGTTTTCGAGGATGTTGTTGGAGCTGCGTAGGGTTGTAGGGAGGTTAATTATGAGTTTGTGTTTTTATTGAGAATGTGTGCTGCGTTTTTCGTTTTCATTTTCGTTTCGTTTGGTCTCACCTTGTGATGAGGATCGGGGTCTTTTCGTCGACGTTCGTGTAGGCAGGGGGATCGATTGTTAGGAGGGAGGGGATGGAGTAGCCGGTGAAGCTGCGCGGTGTATGATATGTGCGTGTTTGCGTTAGTTTGGGTGGGGGTTGAGGGAAAATGGGAAGTAGCGATTATTGAGGGAGCCGATGTCGCTTCGCTCACCTTTCACTTGCACTCGTTAAAATGCCATAGCTGATCACGGATGGGAGGTGGAGGAGAAACAGGAGAAGCAGAGGTCGGCTGAACATCTTGCTTGAGTGCCGTGGCGCGCTTGGCGATCGTGACTAGTTCGTATTGGTCGTCAAAGTCCACGGCAACCCAAAGATGGACGAGCTTTTGGTTCGCTGAAATATATCCCTGTGGATAGATGTGAAACGTGAATTTGTTACGAATAGGGACTCGAGTGAAGTAGCTCCGGTTTGTAGAGTCAGAAATGTGTTCTGCTTGCGTATTTCAATCCAAACTGATTGATTTATTCCAGGCAAGAAGTGTGTTTTCATCTTCGGTTTTGCCCATTAAATTCTCAACCCCTCGCCGTCCCACGCACTCTTCACCTATATATCCCATCAACTACAACTCTCATACTCCCCACAACTCCCCTCAAACCTCCAACGATGCCAAGATCGCCGCGCCTCCTCCTCGCGATTTTCTTTGCGCTCGTGCTTCCCTCCTCAAGTTTTCTCCTGTCACCCTCCCGCTCCCGCTCCGCCCTGTTGCGGCCCACGGGCAAAAGTCAATCAAAGCTTTGGATCGGCAATGACGACGACGACGACGTCGAATTGATTGACGAGGGCGTTTCAGACGAAGTGACGGACGAGGACATCAGGTGAGGTGCCACAAGGAGTGAACGACGACAGTGAGGAGCGAAGCGACGAGTTAATGACACACGGTATTGGGTTGGGTCGCTTCGCTCTCGTTTACGCCATCTCCACCACTAACTCGCGCTTGCTTCGCTCGCCGCTCCCTCCGTCGCAGGGAAATGCAAGCCCTGGACAACCCGCTAACCAGAACCCTACAAATAATAGGCGTGAACAACCCCTTTTCTACCCTCCTCGCCCTAACCACTCTGACGATAATAATCCTCAACAATGTGCTGGGCGTGGGCTGGCTGACGGAGTACGCCAAGGACAATAAATTCAACGACGAGGGGGCGGCGCAGGTGCAGAAGCAGGTGATACGGGAGCCTCCCATTGGGAGCGATTTGGCAAGGGAGTTGGACAAAGTAGGATACGAGCGTCGCGACATCAATTGGGGCAATACCAAAGAGGGCGAGATCAAGGGCGAACCAATCATCGCCGGGAAGGATGGGGACGGCGGTGGATATTTGCTTCCTTTCAGAAGATAACACGAGAAGATAAAAAGAAGATGAAAAGGGAATAACATTAACTAAACATATACACATCATACACGACACAATTCTAACCACAAAGCTCCCAAATTTATTTATTTTAATAACCTTAATTAATAACGCTGCTGCCTCTCCATCCTCTCAATTTTCGCCGCTCTCTCGTGGTACTTCTGCCTCATTTCCATGTAGTTCTTGGTAAAATCTCCAATCTTCAAATCGCCGTCTTGAAAGCTCGAGCTCAGGTCGTCGCTCTTCTCCTCGGCGTCCATTTTGGCGGAAGTCACAAGGTCCAGCACCTCCCTCTCACTGAGCCCGTCCAAAACGCCCCTGGCCTCCTTGACGATGTCGTCGAACTTGGCGGCCTCCTCCTTCAACTCCACTTGCATGACCCTCGCCTCGGCCTGCAGGCCTCCGATCTATGGTGAGTGAGGTGCGGCGAGCGAAGCGAGCCGAGGAGGGAGGGGGTGGGTTAGTCTTTAATGTTCTTAATGCGAGACGCGCCCTCGTAGCTCTCGCTCCACTTCCTCGTCGCTTCGCTCCTCGTTGTCGTCGTCTTCTCACCTCCTCCTCCCTCCCCAAATTCAGCTTCGCCGCCTCCAAGTTTCCGTCGGAGATGCTCGCCTTCAATTCAATGATGGTCTTGACGCACGCCATGTTCTCTACGTACGTGGCCCTGGCTACGTCGTCGTTCAGCAGGCGGGTGATGGCCGACTCGGGCATGGCCTCAAGGTCGGGGAACTTAGAGGGGACGGGAGGGATCGGAATGTGCGTCATGTCGTTCTCGGCGGAGGAGCTGCGAGAGGAGCGACGGGCAGTCTCGAGCGCGGTGTCGTAAGAGGGGGGCTTGGTGGGGGTGCCCCCAACGGGGGTGGGTGGCTGTTGAATCAGAGATTGCGCAATCTCTTCGATCACTTCGACCAGTGATACCGCGCTTCCGGAGCCCCAGTTCACCAATCCGTTCAACCGAACGCACTGCGACAAGCGTAGCGAGTCGCATGAAGATTGTTGTTCACATGTTAGAATTGAGTAGCGATGGAAGCGGCGTCCACGTAGGCACTGCAACTAGCAGCATAGCTCAATTACAACCTTGAATATCGAATTTGCAAACTTCGTACCTGCATGTTCTCGTTTATGATGGCGTGCCTGGCGATGGCGGGTTTCAATAGCGTTATGATGGGGGGTTGCGAGGGGAAGGAGGGGGAGAGGTAGATTTGGAGGGTGTAGGGGTCGGCGCCTTGGGAAGGGGCGAACGAAGTCTCGTAGAGATTGGCGGATGGGTCCGTGGGGACTTGCTTCGTCCCGCGGCTGAACGTAGCGTGAGAGAGGAATTTTTGGACATGTGCGGCTCTGATATCCACGGTCGTGGTTGTATTGCCGTTGGGTGGGGGGCGTGACGACGATCCGAATCCGAAGACCATTGGTTTAAGGTGTGTAAAGTGCGTGGGATTTGTCGATTCGGGTCGTCGGCTAGAATGTGTTGTTTGCTTTATAACGGCGGTGGTGGCGGTGTGGAGGGGTGTGGGTGTAGGGAAGAAGGGTAGGGGAGGCCAGTGGTTGTGTATTTAGTGGCTGGTAGTTAGCGTAAGAGTTGTGATATTGAAATAATTGGCCAGAACTCCCTCTCTTCTCTCCCTCAAAAAAATGAGAAGGAGGTAATAAACACACTTAAAAGAACTCAAACGAACTGATTAAAATTAAATTAAAAACAGCATTTCATTCAACAATCAAAAATCATCTCCAAAAGTCAACTTAATCGGAGCCGTCCCTTCCTTCTTCGGGAACGGATCCAGCCCGCTAACGACGATCTGCACCAAAAGCTCCGAAACGTCGACAATATCATTATCAAGCTGGATGGCTGAGAACGGCGGGGGCGCGTCGTCAATAAGCTCGAAGTCCTCCGGCACGTCAAAGGGGTCGTCGAGATCGAACTCGCCGTCCGCGTCGGCGTTGACGAGTTTTTCTACGTCTTTGACAGTGAACACTGGTTCTTGTTTAGCCGCTTTCACTCTGGAATGGAATGAGCGGCGAGCGAAAGAGCAGCGAGCGAAAGAGCAGCGAGCCGTGTTGAAATTAGAATGTTGGCGCAGCTGAGGAAATATTAACAAATATAAACAAATCTACACATCCTCGTCTTCGCTATCGTCGCGCTCACTACTCGGCTCACCTTCGCTCACCCCTCCCCTTCCCGTCACCCTCACCCTCACCCTCCCCCCCATCCC
>BLQM01000054.1:57576-73669 GCA_012489335.1 Triparma laevis f. inornata
CCTCCCCAGCCTTAATGGGCCTTGCAGTCGCCGTCTGGGTGTTCTCCGGCAACTACATCTTCACTTCCCTCTTCACCCTCATGGTGCTCCTCGGTCAGCTTGAGGTACGAACGTCGCTCGAATCGAACGACGACAGCGAGAAGCGAAGCGACAAAATGACCTGGCGGATTCGTTCTCCTCGTTCTCGCTATCTCCACCACTAACACGCTCGCTGCTCTCGCGCTCGCTTCACTCTTTGCAGTACTACAGGGGCGTGATGAGCACCGGCGTCTACCCCGCCCGTAAAATATCCGTCGTCGGCTCCTGCGCGATGTTCCTCACCGGCCTCTTCTTCCCGTCGCTGCATCAGTTGTGCCTCCCGGCTTTCTCCACGATTTCGATGATCTGGTTTCTGACGGCTAAGAGGAACGCTAGCAGCATCAGCGAGGTGCGAAGTCCATTTACGTGATATCTCTGTTCGAAAATCAACTGAGCCCTCGGCCTCGACAAAACTCAACAACCAACTCTAACCCCCCCCTTCGCTACCCCCCCCCCACACCCTCCCCCCTCCCCCCGTCGCAGATTGCCACGACGTTCTTGGGAATGTTCTACATCGGCTACTTGCCCAGCTTTTGGGTCAGCGTTCGAATGCTGGGCGTGAGAGAACACACTAGACTGGCGCCCATCGCCGCCCCGATACTCTCCCTGCTTGGCAGGAAAGCAACGTCGCTGCCCGCCTGGCTGCCAGCCGCTTTCCCGCTGCCCATCACGCAGGGGGCTATATTCACGTTCTGGTGCTGGTTGGCCATTGCCTTTTCCGATGTGGGAGCGTATTTCTCCGGCAGAAAGTACGGGAAGACCAAACTCGGCGAGATTAGCAGGGCGGCAGGCGAGACTAGTCCCAACAAGACCGTCGAGGGAGTGATCGGCGGCTGCCTGACCTCCGGCAGCCTCGGAATGCTGGGTGCCTGGGTCATGAAATGGCCGTACCCCTACCTATCCGGTTCAATCCACGGAGTCATCCTGGCCCTCCTCGGTCTCGTCGGCGACCTCACCGCCTCCATGCTGAAACGAGACGCTGGCTTGAAGGATTTTGGCGACCTCATCCCCGAGCACGGAGGAGTCCTCGATAGGGTCGACAGCTTCATCTTCAGCGCTCCCTACGCATATTTCGTCATCAAATTCTGCCTCCCTTGGCTAAAGACCCTGGCCCCGGTCCCCGTGTAAAACTAAAACAAATCCTGTACATTTTTTATCAAACTATAATACACATTCTTTCTAATCCGTCGAACACAACAAGGCAACTCCCCTCATGATCCAGTGCCTGGGCGCCTTCTCCCTCGTCGCCAACACGACAGAAAAAACAAAGAACCTGTCGGTCCTCTTGGGGTACTTGTACACTGCGCACTCGAAGCCGCCGTTGGGTCCGTAGTCACCCTCCATGTTCTTCTTCTGGGACTTGGTCACCGCAGTGACGAAAAGCACCGGCAGGCCCACATATAAAATCTTGGGCGTACTCTCCACCAACGAAATATCGCTCTTGCTCCACGCAGCGCCCTCCAAGAATAAGCCGTGGACGTAGCAGCCTTCCTTCGGCGGCCTCGTCACCTGCTCGCTCCTGTCGTACTCCGTCACCTCGGTGTGAATGTCCACAGAGTCCAAGCTCCACTTATCGCCCTTGTGGCTCCTCGTGACCTCCTGCTGGATGCCCGTCAAGAACCCTTGCGGGTTGCTGAAACCTGTCAACCAGAAGCTCGCGGGCCTCTTGGCGTTCATGATCCAGTTCCTGAACTGTGAGTCCCTCCCCACAAGCCCAGCGTACCACAGACCCAACGTAGGGCAGATCCAACTGATCTCGTCCCCACTGGCCGCAAACATCCAGCTGTCGGGAACCCTAGCATCGAAGATGCTGTTAATTCCACTCAAGATCAAGTCCGTCGTCACCACTTCTCCCCTAATCGCCTGGATAATCCCGTTCATAGAGTTCTTAACGTTCGTCAGAACCCCATTGAACCTTTGCACCTCCTGCATCAAAAAGATGTTCAAGGGAATGCCCAAGCCTCCCATCTTCGCGATCTGCGACGAGCGTAGCGAGTCGTGTGGAAAAGGACGTCGATGAGTTAGAATTGCGTAGCGGTCGAATAACGAATGAAATTACCACATTCCCTGTTCGTCGCTTTGCTCCTCGCTGTCGCTCACCTGTTCCATGTAGACATCCTCAACGTAGTTCTCCGGCGCGGTGCTCAGCAACTCCGTGCACTTGTCGCTAACCACGTCCTCCCTGCTTTTCCCCCCTCCAGCATCGCTGCTGGTCTTGGGCTGCGTCTCCAAAATGGTGCTAATCAACTGAGTAACCTCCTTGTTCCTGAAGGTCAAGTCGGCGTTGGGGTGCATTCCGAAGATCTCGGGCGAGTCAATGCTCGGGAACGTCTTGATGAAGTTCTGGTACTCGGTGTCATCGCTGCAGCTCGGAATGACGTAGTCAAAGTCTTCGGGGATCCTGTTGATGCTCGTGGCAGGGTTGAAGGTGAAGCTAGGGGCCAACGTCATGGGGCTCAACCATGCGTCGACATAACTCCCGAACAACCTCCTGTCAAAGTTATCAGTGATCTTTCCTCCATACTGTGCCTCCCAAACCATGTACTGCAGAGTGGGCCAGCTCAGACTACTCGTGTACAAGTGTTTCTCCAAGAAAGTCAAGCACGCGGTCAAATCTCCGTCGTTGTACTCGTACGGGACGCACCATCCCAGCGGGCCGAACTTTCTCCTCTCCTGCACGACACTGTGCAAGAAGCAGATGCCATACAATAAAGTCCTCCACTGGGGTGTTTCGATCCTCTCCAATTTGTCCTGGTCCACAATCGCGGTGTAACTCCTCAGCAAACCCGCCTTCAATCCGTTGGGAGGCTCATTCGTGATCTTCGTGCTCATCTGCAACAGCCCAATGGGGAACAAAGGGTGCGGCTCGCTCGTGATGAACAGCCTGAAGTCCTCGTTGCAAGTCTCGGCGATCTGCGGCGAGCGTAGCGAGTCGCATGAAGATTGATGTTAACGAGTTAGAAATACATGGCGGTGATAGTGGCGTCGATATCTAGACTGAAGCTACTAGCGCACCCGAATAACGAACGGAATTACCACATTCCCAGCTCGTCGCTTCGCTCCTCGTGGCGCCTCACCTTGTGCAGCAAGTCCTCAAGCCCGTCCATGAAGTCAAGCCCCAAATGAGAGTTCTGAAGCATGACCCAGCTTCCGTTGACCATGGCGGAATTGATGGCGCGCATCGCGACAACGTCCTGCCCCTCGCCCATACTGACGCAAGTCACGTCCCTCCTCTTCTTCTTCGCGAGCTGCTCGATGCTGTCCGTGGGATCAGCTCCGGCACTCAGCAAGTAAATGACGGGCGATTTGCAGTCCATGGCCGCGTAGATGCCTTCAGTGGTGTCACTGACGGGCTTGATGTACCTCTCGCCCATGGCGGGGTACCCGTCCACAACTTCCATCGCTTTGATGAACTCTAACCCCGCCAACAAGGTCCTGTCCTCCCTCAAGCTCCTCACCAAGAGCATCCTCAAAAACGGCCCAGTCTCCCTGTCCGCCTTCAGCTGCGTCTCAAGCCCTGGAATCTGCTCGGTCTCCGGCTCGTTGCTGTTGTACCACGCCTTCCAGTCCTCCTCGTCCCTGGTCATGCCGTCCAAGAGCATCTTGAAGATGGGTTTGTCCTGCATCAACTGAACGCAGTTCAACCAGCTAGCATCAGTCATCCAAGCGAACGCCTTGGGAATGACAGTGTTGATGTTCAACGCCGCGCCGCCCTTCAAGAACAGCGTCACGTCGCCCGCAGTTAGCCTCTCGGCAGTCAGCAATATCTTAAGCACCAGCATCAGCTTGAAGCTGTTCTTGTCCTGCGTGTACAAGCCCCTGTCGATGTACCTCCAGATGCTGTAAGTCTGCTCCTCCAAAATGTGCCCGACCCTCTTGCTCGCCAGACTAGCCTTCTCGGCGTTGTCCATGCTAGCGTCGAACAGCACCTGGAACTGGTCGAGACTCGTCTGGTACATTACGTTGACCATCGACATGTCCACGATGCAGAAGTACATTATACTTCCCCTCGTAGCCACAGGCCTGTACTGCTCGCGCTTCTCGTTGATGCTAATCCTGGTCTCCCCGGCGGCGATCAGCTTCATGTTCACCTCCGTGGCCTTCGCCTTGGTATTGGCCAAGACCTCAATGAGCTCCTCGTCGTCCAACAAGTTTCCAGTGTTAGCGCTCAGCCTCTCCAACAGGAGCTGGTCCAGCTTCAGCAACGCCTTGGTGTTACTCGTCACCTCCTGCATCACCTGCGTCAGCTGTTCCTCCAGGCTCTTCTGCTCCTTTCCGATGACCCTGCCCAAGAGCTGCTCCTCCAGTCCCTTCTGCGTGACGGTGAAGTCGACCATGGTGGTCTTCGCCTGGTCCTCAGGCGAGAAGTGCGGGTTGGGCAACCTCGTGGTCATGTAGAGCATGAAGTCGTCGCTGTACTCGCACAGCTTGTCCGAAATGTTGATGTACTTGCTCTTGGCCTTGGTAATGATCTGCTTCTCCAACACACTCGTAAGCATAGCATCAATCTCATTCTCAACACTAGCAATAATTAAGGCCTTGCCCTCGCACATGCAGAACTCTAGCTGCTCCCTCAGTTTCGGGTTCCCTAAAGTGGTCGTTCCGAAATTGGGCAACTTGAGCTTCTCGTGCTCCTTGATCCAGGCCAAGGCCTGGCCCTGTGGATCGATGAGCAAGGGGTACCTGGTGCTCCTCGTCACCAAAATGCCGTTCTGGACACTCAACGGGTCAGAGGGAAGCCCCTCCATGCTCCAGTCTCCGACGGTACCCGCGTCGACCAGGAACTCGCTCAGTTTCAAGTCTAAAGTTACAGGAATATTCCTTATCCTCAGGTCCATCATGAGCTTCTCCTTGACGATGTAGCCCCTGAAGGTCTGGTTGAAGGGCCCGCAGTAGCTGATGAACGCGCAGGCAAGCCCAACGTCACCGACCAGCTTCTGCTTGGTGTCGTCGAACTTTAGGCTGTCCTCGGTCCACCTCTGACGCTCGCCGGCCAATCCGTCGATCAAGGCGGTGGCCTGCTCCATCTTCCTCCTAGTGTGCGCAGCGTTCTCCTCGATCGCCCTCTTCTGCCCCATCTGGTTCTCGAAGTCGAGCTGCAGCTTCTGAAGCACCTCCTCGCAGGCCTCCAATTTCTTCTGGGCCTTGTCGAGCTCCCTCTGGGCGTCGGCAAGCATCGCCTCGGCCAGACTGAGCGCCTCCAATTTCGGCTTCACGATCTTACTGGCCTCGTGGTAGTACTTCATCGCCCTCGCCCAGGTGCAAAGTCCCTCGGCGGCCTTACTGGCGTTCCTCGCGACGAGGGGGTTGAAGCCCTCGAGCTCCAAGTACGGCAGCAAGAACTCAATGGTCTCGTCGTTGATGTAATCCTTCTCGTACTTGCTGAAGAAGAAGATGCTGTTCAAAAACTTGCTGTCGCTCAGCATGCCGGTCTGCTGGATCTTGAAGCTGTCCTTGAAGAACGGAATCGTCTGCTTCTCTTTTCCGATTCCTAGAACGACCTCGCTCTGCTCAATCCTCACCATCTTCTCCATCTTCAGAAGCGCGACGCAGTCGAAGATGAGCTTGATGATGTCTCCAGGCTTTCCGAGCTTCTTGAGCTCGTTCAAGTCGTTGGGCTTGATGCTGTTGACGGCGCGCTCGGCCTCGTCGACGAAGGGCTGCGCCTTGGCGAGGTCCTCCTCGGCAAGGGCCTTCTCGCCTGCGATCCTCTCCTTGTCGGCTTCGCAGCCCTGCTTGATGAGAGCGACGGCGTCTTGCTCCTTCTTGGCCGCCATACTGCTCAGCTCCAACTTACTCAACATGGCATTGGTGGCCTCCTCAGCCTTCCTGAGCTTGACCTCCTCGTCAGCTAAAACGACCTTCATCGTCTCCACGTCCTCGGCTCCCTGCTGGAGCTTCTCCAAACCAACAGTGACCCTATTGCTCATCTCCTCCAGCTCGCTCATCTTGGTGCCGTACATGTCCGTGTAACTCTTCAAGAAGCTCAAGTAACTCTTGGGAGTCTGGTAGACGTGACGCCTCATCTTGACGAAGTACTCCTTGCACGCCTTAACGACCATGTTGTGGACGGCGCCGACGTGGTGGACAAGCTGGTCCTTGACCTCCTCCTCGCAGAGGATGTCAAGGTCGCCGAGGAAGCCCTTACTAACAGCGACGAGAGCCTCCTCAGGCCACTCGAGGAAGAAGTTGATGCTGCATCCGTTGATGAGGCCAGGGAACTTCCTGGCCCTCTCGGGGAGCTTGGGGTTGACGGGGGAGAAGGCCAGCACAATGTGCAGGTTGGCCCGGACCCTGTCGAAGAAGAAGCTGACCAGATTCTCGGGGGTGTCCACGAAGTCGGGCCTCTCCTTGAAGGCAATCGCGCGCAGCTCCGAGCTCATCACCTGAAGCTCGTCCTTGGGGAATAGGTTGGTGATCTCACCCGTCATCAGTACGCTGTTGATGACCTCAAGGAAGTTCTCGTCCTTGACCTCGGCATCCGTCATCAAGAAGACCACGCCCTTGCCCTGCTGTCCGGCGATCTTGTAGAGCTCGCGGAAGTCGTCTAGCATTGACGCGACGTTGTAGCCCTTGTTCAGCACGAGCTGAAAGAGGTGGTGGCCGCCCATGAAGGCAGCGAGCCTGGTGAGGCTTTGCTTTCCGGAACCGCCGACTCCGACGAAGAGCATGTTGCCCCTCGGGGTCCCGATCAGACGGGACACGCGCATCAGGTGCCTCATGGCGTCCTCGAACAGGATGAGATTCATCTTCTTGCCAGGCATCTCCTCGTTGAACTTCTCGAGGAACATCTTCGAGCGGTCCGTGAGGGTCTCCATCGACTCACCCTTCTCGTAAATCTTGGGCGCCTCGGCCACCAAGACACCGTCATCGTCGTACTCGTCATCTCTGAGGAAGTCGACGAAGAACGTGGGCTCCAAAAGCTTGTCCTTGACCTCCTGAAGCTCAGGGGAAAGGTCGCTGGCGGCCGCGGCGGGTGCCACCCCCTTCTTGTCGGACTTGGCGCTCATGCTCTTGCGCATGCTCTGCCCAGTCTTCGAGCGAGACTTGGCCATCCTCGAAGTGGGCTGCTTCTTCATGTCCTTCTTGTCGCCAGACGCAGTGTCCACGCCTCCACCGATGTCCAGGAGCTCGCTCAAGGGCGTGTCCAAGACCAAGAAAGAGGTGAGGCGGTCGAGCTTGTCCTGGAACGAATCCTTATCGGCCTTGATGGCGAGCTTGTCGCCGAACACCCTCATGCACTCGTGCCTCCAGAGTTGTCCGAGCACCTGCTCGTTCTCAACTCCAGCCTTGGGGGCCCTCAGAATGCCCTGGAAGATGCGGGACAGCTCCCTGATGTTCCAAACATACATGAACTTGGCGGGAGAGGGAAGCATCTTCGTCCTCACGAAATTCCAGAGCTCGATCGTCAGAGTCGGAATCTTACTCACGTACTCGGCGAACTTGCCCTCGTACTTGTCGGCGGGGAAACGGCCGTCCATCATCTGGCCGTAGATGTTCAAAATGGTCTCGACCGGCGGGACGGTCATGTTGAAAGCGAAGAAGTGCCTCTTGAGCCTGTTGGGGATGTCGTTCTTGCCCCCACCGGGGTTGTTCATGGCGCCGACGAACTGAAGGTCTTCGATGATCTTGATGTCGCCGCGCTTGTCCTTGTCGAGGAAGCAGTAGCCCTTGCTCTCGACGAGCTGGCGGACGAGCTCGTTGGTCGGCTGGTCGCCCCAGTTGTTGACCTCGGGCATGCTCATGTCGTCGAGGAACACGGTCATTTTCTCGCCGCTGGGCGGGCCGAAGTTCTTTCCTCCGCGCTTGTCAAGCTCGCCATCGATGGACAGCTGGAACATTGACGGGGTAGTGGCGAAGGAGAAGTTCACGCGCTTCACGAGCATGCGATCGCGGTCGAGGTTGTCGAAGTACATTTCGGCGGTCGAAGTCTTGGACGTGCCGCTGCCACCGCAGAGCAGGACAGGCTTCTTGCGCTTGCCGAAGCTCTCCATGAGGTAAAGCGCGCGCGTGGAGTCGATCGTGGGCACCAACAGAGTGGCGAAGTCGAGCTCCTCCGAGTAGCAGGGGTAGGACCACGAAGGAGCCTCCCACCTCTCCCACTCCATGGTCTCGCTGTTGACGCTGTACATGTAGACGGTGTCGGAGCTGGACTGCTTCGGGGGCATGACCTGAGAGAACGTGCGCAAGTACTCGTCGAACTTGGCGCGGTCCTCCAGTTCGAACATACCGCCAGCGGACCAAGTGAGGGCGAACAAGAAGAGCCTCTCGAGCTCCATCTCCTTGTCGGAGGGGCTCTCGCTGAGCTCCGCGCTCTCAATCATGACGTCGAGGAGCTCGTAGCACTTGGTGGCCATGGCGACCCTCGAGAGGCTCATGACCTGCTTGCAGTTCCTCTTCATGAAGCGGAAGAGGTGGCCGACCTCCTTGTCGCCCTCGCACTCGCCCACGAAGCGCTTGAAAAGCTTGCCCAAGTGCTCGCCGAGGAACCTGTCCTCCTTCTTGTTGGCCCAGGCCTCGACGACGGGAGCCCAGTCAAGGTCGGACGCCGAAACGTAGATGATTCCGGCGCGAGACACGGTGGCAGGGGAGGCGTTGCGAAGATCCTCGACCTCGAACATGATCTTGACGTTGTCCGTCATGGGGATTCGGTCGCCGTTGGCGAGCGTGAGAATCCTGTTGTCGTCGAGGACGGTGTTCAAGTTTTCGATCCAGATGGCGTCGACGGGTCCGTCAGCCACGATCCACATGTTGTAGGTGTTGGCCCTGTTGTTGTACTTCTGCCAGATGGCGGCGAAGATTCCCGTGGTCCACTCCCCGGTCAGCTTGTCAGTCTCGCCGAACATCTCCTCGGCGCGAATCGCCTTGGGGTTCATGCGAATTCGCTTGTGCTGGATTCCGGTGGTGGACGCAAGGCTGTCCGATAACGTGTTGAGGATGCAAGTCTTTCCCGCTCCGGCGGGGCCGACCAGCATGATGCCGTGGCGGACCTTGGTGGTGTCGTAGAGCTGCATGTTCTTGAGCACCCAGGACGGGAAGGGAACCAACTTCGACTTCTTGATCACCTCGTTGACGGCATTCACCATGTCCTCGTCCGTTCCAGAACTAGGCATGCTGATGTTCGGGAACAAGTCGGAGAGGAGGGAGAGGAAGAGGGGGATGTCCTGAGATACGAGCTTGGAAAGGTTCATGTCGCGAAGGGTGCGGAGAACGAGCACCTCCTCGCTCGACTTGACCTCCTGGCGCTTGGTCGCGCCGGCCGTGCGCAGCACAGACAGAATATTACGGAGTCCGAAATCGTAGTGCTTCTGCTTCGACAGCTGCTGCTCGCAGAGGCGGTAAAGCACGCTGAACTTGCGGGCAAGCTCCACGAACGAAGAGTAGCCGACGGAGCACAGCTTGACCTTCATGATGATCTCGCGGTCGGGAACCATCATGGTCACGCCGCGGAAGAGTGCCTTGAGGTTTTCGGGCAGCTCCTGCCTTCCAGCGTACCCGGGATTCATCGTGATGAAGTATCCGACATCGGGGTTTAGGGACACGACCTGCGCGTCGCCGGGGAAGGTGAAAGTCTTGGAGTTGGTCCTCTTGGCGTTGGTGATAGAGAGCACCTGCTGGGCCACGACAGACAGAACGGGAAGCTCAATACGGTTGAACTCGTCGAAGCAGCCCCAAAGGCCGGCCTGGCAGAGTCCCTTGAAAATCTTGGCCATGTCCGTGAACCTCTGTTGATCAGTACAGTTGGTGACAACGACGAAGATTCCGAGGGTGCGGCCAAGGTCCTTGGTGGTTTCGGTCTTTCCGGTTCCGGCCGGTCCGGCAGGAGCGCCGCCCAGGTACATGCCGAGCGCCTGCGTAAGGGTGATGTAGCAACGATCCGTGAGGGGGGTGATGACGAGGCGCTCCTTGCAGCCCAGGTACTCCCAGGCGTACTTGAAGTCTGTGTCGCAGACGGAGATTATGCTCGCGCCCGGTCCGTGGCGGTCCTCGACGTTGGGCCTCCAGTAGAACCTCGCCTGCTTGAGCCACTCGAAGTCGTTGGCGTCCTGGATCTTGCGCTCCTTGTAGAGCTTGGTCATATCCGAGAAGACCTCCTTCTGGTGGACGTGAATGGTGACTAAAGTCTCGATCTTCGTGCGGTTCATCTTGGAACCAAGGTCTTGGAGGCACCACGAGGACAGCTCGGTCAGGATGGAATTTTGCTGCTTATTCGTTTCGGACATGACGCCCTTGGACGTCTTGCACTTCTCCAGGGCGGTCTGGCACTGCAGGGTCCAGTTCATCTGGATGCCGAGCAGAGCGAACTGGCCGCATTGGGCGTCGACGAACTCACGGAGGGCGCCGCCGCAGGTAGCCGCGGCAGTCTCGCAGAGGGCCTTCATCGACTTCTGCATCCTGTCCTCGAGGGCGCTGAGCCAGTCTTCGATGTTTCCGACGGCCTTGACGTCCTGGTTGAGGGGAATGATCTCAACGTCGGTGCCCGAGATGCTCTTGATCTGCTGGATGATGGTCTTGTCTTTCTTATCGTGGACGACCTGGGAGATGGAGTCGAAGACCTTCTCGTAGTACGGCTGCATCTGGAGCGGGTCCGAACCCTGCGAAAGGATGAGGAGGAGGACGGGGTTGGAAACGAAGTAGAACCTGGGGAACTTATTTCGCTTCTGCTCCAGGTACCCCTCGAGGGACTTCTGGCAGCGCTCCAGCTCGGCGTAGAGGACGGGCAGGGTGTTCTTGAGGAGCTCATTCTTGCAGCACGCCACGACGTTGGCGGTCTCGGCGGCCTTCTGCATGATCTTGATCCAGTCCTTGTCGACCTTGTTGAACTTCTTGGCTTCGAGGGGCATTTGCTTGGCAATGTCTCCGCCCATGAAGACGGACTCGAGGGCGGTCCACATCATCTGCACCTTGACCCAGAGCTCGAGCTCGTCGGTAGTGTTGGACAGCTCCGTAAGCTTGTCCTGCACCTCGGAGCGGAAGGGGGCAACGTGGCGCATGGACAGGAGGGTCTGTAGTTGCAACTGAGCGTCCTCGAGGTCCTCGATCACGGCGCCGAAGGCGAGCAGAATCTGGGCCCCGCGGTCCTTCCACATGCCAAAGTCGAAGTTCCTTCGGCTCCACAGTTCCTTGACCTCGGCGAGCTTCGTCTCGATGCCGAGCTGCTTGTCGGCGCCCTCAGCGATCTCCTCGACCTCTTCCTTGAACTCGAGAATGTTGGAGTCCAAAATATGGGACAGGGTGAAAGCCTCGCTGTCGAAGGGGTAAATCGTGCCGGTGAGCTTGATGATCTCGTGCCAGTGCCTGGGCTTGACGGATTCCTTCGACAGCTCCTCCACGAGAGGGAGCATGTCCTGGAAGTCGGTGATCTTCTGCCTGAGGACGAGGTAGGCCTCCCACTCCTTGAGCTTCTTGGGGAGCTTGCGGCAGCGCATGTCAAAGCCGTTGGTCACCTCGAGCATGGACTCCAGCTGGTCAAAGAGGTCAGTCCACGCGAGCTTGCGGTAGTTGTCCAAGGTGTCGATGACGTCCAAGTAGAGCGTGTAAAGGAGGTCGAGCAGGTTGATCTCGTTGCGGGTCTTCTTGATGGCGGGGAACTCGGAGGTGCGGAGGGCAAAGAGCTCCTCTCCGTGGTTGTACATTTCGAGCTTGCGCTCGCGCATCTCAAGGGCAGCCTTGAAGGAGGCGAGCTTCTCAACGGCCTCCATGGGCGTGATGCCCTTGCGAACGGGCCCGTTCTCCTCGAAGTCCTTGCGGAAGGAGTTCGCGTCGATGCGGAACTCCTTGACGTCGCTGATTAGCTGCTTCCTGTACTTGGACTGGATCTCGGCGAGCTCGTCGGTGACGTCCTCGGCGTAGTCGACCAGTTTGGTCCACTCCTTGTGAATGATGGACTTCTGGTCGATCTCCTCCTTGTCGATGATTCCCCCGGGGAGGTAGTTCTCGAGCATCTCGTACATGTCCATGATGGGGTTGATCTCCATCTCAATGGACGACTCGCGCTCGCGGATCTCCTTGAGGACGTCCATGACGCGGCGCAGGGAGTCGAGGCCATCGATCTCAATTCCGAGCTTGGCATTGGTGACGCGAATGTACTCAAAGAGAGCGTACATGGAATCGCGAGCCTGCTCGTGGACCTTGTTCGAGTACTGAACCTTCCACTGGCGGGACTCGTTGCGTAGCTGCAATTTGAGGTTCGCGGTGTTGAGCGAGAGTGCTCCGATGTTGTGCATGGGGGGGATGAGCTCGATCTCCTGCTCGACGGCCATGAACTTCTGGAGCTCGGCTTCGAAGGACTCGATCTTGGGGTTGGAGGAGATGAACTTCTGGTAGGCGTGCTCCTTGTCGTCCTTCCACAGCCAGTCGTACTTCTTGAACGTCTGGAGGTACTCGTGGACTTGGTTCTTGGTGCCGTGAAGGGCGCCGGTGAGGAGCAGAACGACCTTGATGATCTCAATGTCGCAGCCGAGCTTTTGGAAGAGAGCAACACGCTCCTGCAAGGGACGAGCGTAGCGAGTCGGAGTTTTGAGTTAACGAGTTAGAATTGGGTGGGGGGTGAAAGCGACGTGAGCGTTTAGACTAACGCTACTAGGGTGGGTGAATTACGAACGTAATTGTCACATTCCCAGCGAGGAGCTGAGCGACGAGTTCATAGACAATGCGTTCTCTAGTTTACGAGGAGCGAAGCAACAAGTTCATAGAAAGCATGTCTCTACTTTACTCAGCTTTGCTTCGAGTTCATAGACAACGCTTTATGGAGACTCATTACGAACGTAATTGTCGCATTCTCAGCGAGGAGATGAGCGACGAGACGACTTCGTACCTGCTCGGGGATGCCCATCTGGCCCCAGTCGTAGACGATCTTGGAGCAGCCGAGGACAGCCTTGGCGGAGCGGTTGATCGCGCGCTGCACGTCGTCCAGGGAAGGGGAGAGGCGCACCGAGGGCACGGAAAGCTGGACGTCGACCTCGAAGAAGGGCCTGTCGACGAAGAGGAAGCCGGAGCCGGCTCGAGAGCAGATGCGCTTCTTAACCCCTTCGAGGGAGGCCTTGGAGCAGTTGAGGAGGGCGCGGTAGGTGAGCTTGTTGTAGTGCGTGCGGAGGGTAGTGATCTCGTCGCGGGACACTCCACCGACCGAGGGGTCGAGCGGGAACGAGGTGACGATGGAGACCAGGTCTTCGACAGCGTTCTCGATCTCAGTGTTCTTGGCCTTGAGCATCTCGGCCTGGTGCTGAACGTTGGCCTCCTGCGACGAGCGTAGCGAAGAGCATTAACGAGATGTACAGCGAAGCGACGAGTTAGTTTAGAATGCTCTTAATGCGAGGAGCGTAGTGTACGGCGCTTCATAACTCGCGGAATTGACGCATTCCCAGCTCGTCGCTTCGCTCCTCGCAGTTCCTCACCTGCATGGAGACGAAGTCGTCGAGGGTGACGGAGCGGTCCTTCGGGAGGTCGCAGAGGGTCATCCTGGAAATAATCTTGAGGTTCTTCTCGATTCTGTTCTCGACAATGTCGTTAATCTTGTTGACGAGCTCCTCAAGGCGCTGCAGGCCAATGTGTATGTGCATCTTGTAATTCTCGATGTTCATGGAAGTCCACGTGAGGGTGATCATGCCCGGGCGGAGCTTGAGCTCAAGGGTCTGGAGGTGGGGCTTCAGGAGGCGAGCGACGACCGGAACGATGAGCGAGCAAACTCGCTCGTACTCGTCAAGCGCGTACTTGAGCTCGCTGTAGTAAAGCTTGAATTTTTCTTCTTGGAGCAGGACCATCTGGGCGGACTCGGGCACCTGGACTCCGATGCGGGCGATGCACTTGGCCTCGCGGATGAGCTGCAGGATCTCGCGGTCGAAGTTCACGTAGAGCTTTCCCGTGTCAGGGTGGCGGATGATCAGGGTGGCCTGGAGGCCGGCCTTGGCGGCGTCCACGGACTTGACCCAGGCCTCGTACCAGAGGTACTCGAAAGCGACGAGGGTGCGGGCCACCTTGTTGTATGTCTTGATGATCTTCTTGGACTCCTTCGACTTGAGGACGGTGGAGTTCCCGTGGAAGTTCTGCGACGAGCGTAGCGAGTCGCATGAAGATTGATGTTAATGAGTTAGAATTTCGTAGCTGTGATAGTGGCGTCGTTATCTAGACAAGAGCTACTAGCGCAAACGAATAACATACGGAATTGCCAGGGAGGAGCTGAGCGACGAGACAGTTCCTCACCTCCATCGGCTCCTCGATGCGTCGGAGGAGATGGCGGGCCCACATGATGTTCCCGGAGACGGGGGGCATGTTACGGGTGCAGGGAGGGTTGTGCTTGAAATGCTCGTACGTGTCTTGAACGGAAGTCAGCTCGAGGCCGTAGTTGTTGAAGATGACGGTGAACTTGCTGTCGAGGTCCTGGCGGAGCGACTCGCGGTGCAGGATAGCCTGGTACTTGCGCAGCAGGGTGAGGGACTGGTCGATCGACGTGATGGACTCGAAGGAGCGGTTGATGAAGATCTGCAGGGACTGCTCGAGCTCTCCAATACGAACGTTGAACTCCACGTAGTCGCGGTCGAGCTTGTTGGAGTGGAAGTCGAGAAGGTCGTGGCCCTTGGACTTGACCTGGGCGATAATCTGACCGAAAGCCTCGATGAGCGGGGCCATGCCGTCGAGCTTGTGCTCGGCGAGGGACTTGAATTGCTGGATGTTGCTGAACATGCCAATGAGCTTGATGACGCGGCGACAGAAGAGGTCGAACTTTCCGAAGATTTGGGTTTCGGAGAAGTCGAACTACGACGAGTGTAGCGAGTCGCACGAAAATTAGTGTTAACGAGTTAGAATTGAGTAGCAAAAAAAGCAGCTTGCGCATTTAGACTAAATCGACCAGCGCAGCCGAAGTAAGAGCGCTAGTATCGATTCACAGCTCGTCGCTTCGCTCCTCACAACTTCGTACCTGCTTGCCCTTGGGCATGGTGAGGAGCTTGTCCTTAGTGATGCGGTACTGCTCCTGGTACATCTCGTTCAGGCGCAGGCAAGACTCGAGGTTCTCAAGGAGCTGCTCAGGGTCCTGATCCCAAATCGCCTCCGGAGGGTTCTTCCCGTTGAGGGCTAGCTTGCAGGAGGAAACCATCTGGTTGGTGATCTTCATGAAGAGCTTGGTCATTCTTTCTGTTGTGTTGAAGTAGCGCGCGATGGTGTGCACCATCTTGAGCGCGTTGAGAAGGGCAGGGAGCATCTCGATGATGGTATCGGGGTCGCCGGAGTAGAGGGGCTCGATGAAGCGCTCGAGAGTGTTGAGGTACTTGACGTTGTCCTTGGCCTCGTTGGCGGCCTCGGTGATGTTGAGGTCGATCTGCTTCCACTGGCGAACGAGGGAGAACACGCGTTGCTTGTCGATGGACACGTCCTCGGGGTTTTTGGTTACGGCGGTGAGGACGCCGATGACGGTCTTGCAGGAGCGGGTCTTGAGCTGGTCGGTGATGGAGGTGAGGCGCTGCATTCGGCGGCGCCAGTACTCGAGCTCGGAGTCGGGACCGGAGTCGTTCGTCTCCCAGCGGGATCGGTCGGAGTCGTCAAGGTAATTGTCAATGCGGGTGCACCACTCCTCGAGCAGCTCCATGTAATGAGACACGGCAGTGGGCTCGAGGGCCGCGGAGTTGCCCATAGATTCAAAGTAGGACTCGGGCTTTCGTAACTCTAAGCCGGAGTTGAGCGATTTGAGGTTCTCCTCAAGGTTGTGCACGAAGTTGTCCACTCCGACCATGAGTTCGTTCTGTTTTGGGGGGGGGCAGCGAAGCGGGGGGGGTTAGAATTGGGTGGGGGTGGAGGTTTGGGGTTTGGGGAAGTGCGTCGTACGGTCAGCTGAGTGGTGAAGCAGAACTGATCTTCGGGAAACTGCAGGGTCAGGCGGGCCATGGTGCTCTCGTAAGCTGGGTGCGTCGCGCCGGTGCGCTACGTGCGGGGCGCGGATTGTACGCGTCCGCACGTCTGGCCCGAGTCCGACGATCGTCGGAGATAGCGCCTGCATCCGTTGCCTTGTGGCTGTCAGGCA
>BLQM01000055.1:23706-36752 GCA_012489335.1 Triparma laevis f. inornata
CCCTTCTAACCCCCCGCACCCCACCCCCCAGGCCACCGCCTGAACACACTCCGAGTTCCGTTCTGCTACATGTTCTCCCCCTCCCTCGTCGCAAAGCCCAAGGACTGGCCTAACCACACCGACATTGTGGGCAACTTCTTCGCGGCCGGCAAGTCCACCTACGAAAACGCCGAGCTGGAGGCCTTCCTCGCCGCCGACCTTAAGAACCCTCCCATTTTCGTGGGCTTCGGGAGCATGGTGATTGAGGACCCAGGCGCTCTCGCTGCCATGATCGCGGACGCGGCCAAGACCACCAACACCCGCATCGTGCTTCAGTCGAGCTGGAGCAAGGTGAGGGGGTGGGAGGAGCGAAGCGACGAGCTGGGAGTACGATATTTCACCACTGCAAGGAGCGAAGCGACAAGCATTAAGCGCATTAAGAACATTCTAAACTAACTCGTCGCTTTGCTCCTCGGCTCGCTTCGCTCGCCGCTCGTCGCAGCTCGCCGTGGACGACGACGAACAAATAAATAAGCTTATTTTCTGCATCGGCAACTGCCCTCACGACTGGCTCTTCAGTCGAATGGCCGGCGTAGTGCACCACGGAGGAGGTGAGGAACTGCGAGGAGCGAAGCGACGAGCTGAGAATGCGTTAATTCCGTTCGTTATTCGACTGCGCTAGTAGCTCCAGTCTAGATATTGACGCCACTATCACCGCTACGCAATTCTAACTCGTTAACACCAATCTTCATGCGACTCGCTACGCTCGTCGCAGCCGGCACCATCGCCGCTGGACTCAGGGCCTCGAAGCCCACCCTTGTCTGTCCCTTCTTCGGCGATCAGTTCTTCTGGGGCGAAGTCGTCAACCGCGCCGGAGTCGGTCCCCCCCCCAATCCCTGCCCAGGAGATCTCTTCCGAGAAGCTCGCCGACGCCTTCACTCTGCTCAAGTCTGAGGAGATGAAGACGAACGCGATCAAGATGGCCGAGGCCTTTGAGAAGGAGGTGAGACACAAAACAAACTACTCATCCCCCTCTCTCAACTACGCCCCCTCCTAACCCCCCTAACTCCCCCCACACACACAGGATGGAGTCGGAGATGGCATCGCAGCCTTCCATAAACAACTACCCATTGAAGACATGGTTTGCGACGTATCCCTGTTTCTGCCCGCTGCCCACTGCAAAACCAACCCATCCACGCTGCCCGCCTGCCGCTGGTGCTCCGAGTGCCAGATGAAGCTCAGCCTGGAGGTCGACGCAGTCATTCACGCGGAGGGCACTCCCAGGGCTCACCACGAACGGACGAAGTACATCCCAGTCGATTGGGGAACCAAGGACGGGCCCTCCAACGCGATCAACGGGTTCGCTCAGGGTATCTTCGGCTTCGGGCAGGAGGTCATAGGCGGCTTCACCGGCCTCGTCGCGGAGCCCATCAAGGGCGGGGCCAAAGGAGGAGCGAAGGGCTTCGTGGGTGAGATTACGATATTTACGCTCCTAATACGTCTGCGTTAGTAGCTTCAAACGTAGCAGCAACATAACTATCATCGTCACGCATTTCTAACAAATGTTCGCCAACTTTCACACGACTCGCTACGCTCGTTGCAGGTGGCATGGGGAAGGGAATCAAGAACCTCGTGCTGCGGCCTCTACGCGGTGGAGTGATCTTGCTCGATAAGACCTCTGCCGGCGTTGCCACTCACATTTCTAAGCAGACGAACGACTCGAAGACGCCCTTCGGCAGGTTCCTGTTCTACGACAAGTTGCACCAGGTCGGATTGAAGCTGGAGAAGGCTCGGCTCGGCTTCGGCCAGAGCGGGCAAGAAGAGATTAAGGCCAAGAGCGTCACCGCGAAGGACGTCGAAACGAGCAAGGACATGCTCAGCAAGCTCGACCCCGACTACATCTCCGACATCATGCAAGCCTACGAGATCTCAAGAGAATGCAGGGAGGTGTTCGTGAAGTCCGAGCAGGCGAGGTTGAACGGCCTCCCTTCCAATGCCAACCCTCTGATGCTTCGAACTCTCACAAACGCGATCACTGAGAGTCGACGCGGCGGAAGCAAAGATCAAAAGGGCCACAGATGGGAAGAGAGAACTCCAGAACGAGGCAGCAACGACGAAAGAAGAAACAGCAACAACACACCTCAACCCAAATCCCCAACTCGCCGCCCGTCAGGCGGAGAAGTCCCCGACGCGAACATCCAGGCTATTTTCGAGTCCTACTTCGGAGTCAAAGGCGGCAAGATGGAGTTCTCCGAATTCGTCGGGCAGTTCTTATTCAGTAAACCCGCTAAAAAAAGCACTAAAACGAAAACTAAAACGAAAGAATAAAAACAAAATTTTCAACAACAACAAATCACCACGCATTTAAGCAGTAGTGCGGTTTGTGTATAGCTTATTTAGACTCTGCGGGTGTAGCAAGTCTAATCGTTGTATAGTACTAACCAACTTGGTTCTAGTTTCGTCTCTCTCTCTGTCGTCTCTCTCTTTTTCTTTCGTCTCTCTCTGTCGTACTGTACAAACAGCTGTTTTGCGTTGTGATTCGGCTTTCCTTCCTAAAATGTGTAAGATTCTAAATCTATCCCATCCCCCCCCCCCCCTTATATATAATAACTATTTATAATCGTTAAAATGCGCTCTAGTATTCTTCAAGTATTCAACGAGCGGTCCTAAATTCTCATTATCCCGTCCCTCCATTACAGCCCATATCGGCATAACGATATAATCAATAAAATCAACTTGCAACTTCGCCTGCTTACTCCTACTTCCTAAATCAGCCATGTGAGCGGGTATGCTTATATCGTTTTCAGCGCAGGCTTGAGCTTGAGCTGAAAATTCTGAGACTACGCGAGTGGTCCATTCTTCTGACATTTTTATGGGGGAGAGGAGACTGCCGATGTCGCAGGCGTGGAGGATTAGGTTCATTGCTGTGGTTTCTCGGTGGTCCTTGTCCAAATCGGCACTCTTCTCGATGTTGGCTACCATGCTGAAGTGATTTTTCATGTCTGTACTGATTATACAGTCGATGATGATCTTCCTCGCTTGCTTGTAAAGTTTCTTGTCGAGTTTAGCGAAGATGTTGTGCTTCTCAGACTGCCTCGCTGATCTGAAGCAGGTTGCGACGTGGTGGTTCTCCAATACACTGGTGTCGTTGTAGGTGATTGCTAGCTCACTTTGGCATTGGACTTCGAAGTCGTTGTCTGTTCCGGGGTGGTCGACGTCGTGGCACATTGCGGCTATGAGCATGGCCAGTATCTCCAATTGCGAGAGGGGATAAATCTTGGCCGTTTTCACCACCTTGTACACCATGTGCATCACCGCGGCTGCGTGGACGAAGTTGTGGTAAGCGTTGCTGACCCTGTACTGCCTGCATATCGAGGACACAAAGTTCACGACTGTTTCGTCGTGGATTCCGTAGCTTTCGGTGAGCCTCATCTTGTGGAACATGACGACGCAGAGCTCCATGAGCTCGGCGATGTTGGCGTCGAATAAACCAGCGCAGTGCCAATTCTCCATGTCCTTCACCAGCTTGTGAGAGGTAGGGTCGAACTGAAATATGTTACTTTCTGGGTTCGCCCCTGTTCCGCTCAGTCGAGGCATGAAGATGCTCTTGGACCTGCCGTGGTAGTGAGAGGACAGCAAAAACCGGTTGAATCCGTCGCCCTTCTGCAGGTTGTGGTGCCTCATAAGCAAACTGTGGCGCCGAAGCTGCGACGAAAGTGAAAGTTGGCGTTAATTTGTTAGAAATTATCGGTACTTGTATGACTCCGCTCCTCGCCAGTTTATAATTTTCTTTCTGCTCCTCCCAGTGGCGAAATATCGTACTCCCAGCTCGTCGCTTTGCTCTTCGCTGGGCTTCGTCCTCGCAAAGCGCTCGCTACTCTCGCGCTCACCTTGCTTTCGTCGGCCTGGTTCAAGGTGTTCAAGACATCCTCGTCCACATCCCCCCCCCCCCTTCGCCTTCCTCGTCCAAATCCGAAAAGTCCGAGTCCGTAAACTCCTCGCTTATCTTCATCTCTTCGGCCCTTCTCTTTAATTCGCTCAGCATGTGGTGGTCCATCGATTTCTTCATGACGCTACTGGCTCTGCGCCTCTTGTAGTCCTCGTTGTGGGCGTCGGCGATCGACTTCATGACTTGAAGCTGACTAGCGTGTTTCTTCAGTACGTCGGCCAGCTCGGCCGTGAACGCCCCGACGATGCTAGTGTCCTTGTCGTTGAAATAGGTGCCTGATTTCAAATCTAGGTCATCCTCCCAGAGCGATCCCTTGTTGATGCACTGCAAGACTCCCAAGACCTTGCCCTTTTCGTCAATCACGGGCACGGCGAGGATTGAGTTCGTCTTGAATCCCGTCACGTTGTCGAAGTCCTTGGAGAACCTTTCGTCCGTGTAGGCGTTCTTAATGTTGAGGGTTGCTGCGGCTTTCGCGACCGATCCTGCAAAACATGTGTTAAAATTAGAAAAAGAATTACGAATAACCCCCCCAAAACCCAACCCTCCCCCCCCCTCAAACGCTCGCTTCGCTCGCGCCCACTCACCTGCAATCCCCTGCCCCACATTCAACCTCACCCCAACCAAATCTTGCGAAATGGCGCACCACAATTCCTTCTCGATGTTGTCTATCAAAAACATGGTCACCTTCTCGCACCCCAAGGTCTCCTTGACTAAATCACTGATCTTATTCAACAGTACCATCAAGTCTCCGCCCTCGGTGTCGCTCTTGTAAACCTCCTTGCCCAGCTTCGCGAGGGCCTGCTCCGTCCTCTGACTGTCCTTCAAGTCCTGAAACATCTGAGCCTGCGACGTTAATGAGGTGCGGAGCGAAGCGACGAGTTAATTTGGAATGCTCTTAATGCTCGTCGCTTCGCTCCTCGCAGATGCGATCCTCACCTTCCTCAAGACGATGCCCGCGCAGTTTCCGACGACCCTCATGTGGTCGATGTCGGCCTTCGTGAACGACCACGGCTTGTTGTAAACCACCAAAGCGGCTATTATGCGCTTCTGGTGGTCCATGATGGGCACACACAGCATGTTGCGAACTTCCACACCCTCGATGAAAACGTCCCGTACCGGGTCGAACTCGTCGCTCTTGCTCACGTCCTCTATTATTTCTTCCTCCTTACTGGCCGCCACCTTGCCCACGATGCCCTCGCCGAGCTTGACCAGCCTCGCGTCTCCCGCCTCAAACTTTTCGCTAACCACCCTCAGGGCCTCCTCGCCTTCGTCGTAAACTAAAAATACGGCCTTGGCTCTGCTCCTCGGGGTGCCGGCCTCCCCCCCCCCGATCATGGCCTCCGCTGAGTTCTTCAACGTTTCGACGGTCTTGCTGAACCTCATCTCGTTACTGCTCTTCATCACCATGTCAATCACGGCGTCCATATTTCTCCTGGTGGCCAGTAAGTGCTCCTGAATGTGGCACTGGTGCAACACGATGGTGATGGTCTGACTTATGGACGCCAACCTTAGCTCGTCCGTGTACGAAAAGGGGGTGCCCTCCTTGTTGCGCGCGAGTAAAATCGCGACGATCGACAGGTTCGTGTCCAAAACCGGGATGGTCAAAATAGAGTCCGACTTGAAACCTTTGTACTTCTTCTCCAACCCAAGCTCGCTTTGAATTACTCTGCTGGGGAAATTCCCGTTCTCGCCGTACGCCACCCCACCCGGTTTTGAGATTGGGTTGCGGGAGTAGTTCACCCCCACCCCGGTCAAAAGAGTGGTTTCGAAAACATTGTCCACTAAAGTATACTCGTGTCCCTCCCACGAGGCTGCAAAGAGCGTAGCGAGATGCGTCAAGATTGGAGTTGACGGGTTATAAGTGTGTGGTAACGTTAGGGGCGGTGAGCTTTAGACTGGAGCTACCAGCACGGCTGAATTGTAACGTCAAATATTAGATTCTCAGCTCGCCGCTTCGCTCCTCGCAGTGCCTCACCTGCGCATCCGACGTTGAATGCCACGTTCACTTTCCTCCCCAGCGGGTCGATGATGCAAAGCTGGCAGATTTCGCAGTCCAGCTCCATCTGCGCGTGCCTCAAAATAGACTTGATCGCGGTTATCTCCTTGCCCTGCTCGAGGGAGGGGAAGATGAGGAAGTTGAGCGAAAAGGAGGTTGACAGCGCGGAAAAGTGGGACGATCTTTCGATGGATGATCTCCGGTGGGACGGGGAAGAGGCCGAACCCTGCGTAGAGCGAAGCGAGCCGAGGAGCGAAGCGACGAGTTAGTTTACAATATTCTTAATGCGAGGAGCGCGTAATTGCCGTATTCCCAGCTCGTCGCTTCGCTCCTCGCAGTGCCTCACCTTCCTGTTGGGCGAGGGGCTGGAAGGAGGCGTGGCCTCGATGGGGGGGGCGGCGAGGTGGGGCAGAACCCCATGCTTTTGGCTCTGTTCGTCGACCTCGGTGATTATTACTTCTTTAATATTCTTCAGCGTAGACACGCTTCTTGTTCTCCGCTTTTCTCTCTTCTCGGCTTGCTCGTGCTGAAAGGAGGGGAGCATGTGCCAGAGGCACCTTTGGGACGTTTCCGAGAGCTTCAGGGAAGAGTCGGAGCCGTTGTTGATGTGGCTGAAGGTTCCCTCCTCTACAATTTTGTCTAGCTGGTCGAGGAGCTCTCTGCGCTGCTCCGCAAGGGGTGTTTCGTTCACTATAAGGGAGTCGTCCGGCTCGTTTCGGAGGATCTTTCTATACATCGGGGGCAGTATGCCGCCCATCATGGTGAGGCGGACAGTCTGTGTGTGAGGGGGGGGGGGGAGAGTAACAAGAGAAAGTAACAAGAGAAGGGTTAGAGAATACATAACACGTACAGAAACCAAACCCAAAACTACCCTAAAAGTACCTCACTACACTACAGAGACAAAACAAACTTCACTTCACTACGCACCTCAGACTTTCTATCCTTCATGTTCTTGATGACTCCTCCGCCGATGAAGAAACTAGCTTTGCGGCCCTCCCACTTGCCGTCCGCTCCGTCTCCGACTCCCTTGTAGCTGATTCTCCTCTCGAGGGGCTCGGGGGCCTGCTTGCCCAAGGCCGCAAAGCTCCCCCCCCTCCCCCGAGCTGCCCTTTCCCCCACTTTCAGCAGCGGTATCCCTGAGCATCTTGTGCTTGGTTATGTAGTCCTCGTCCAGCTGCAATAGCCGCGAGCTCCTCATGGTCAGCTCCCTCCGGAGGTTCATGATGGGGGAGTTGTCGTGGAACTCGTCCTCGTCCTCGTCCTCGTCCTCCTCCTCCTCCTCGACGATGTCCTCCTCCCCCACATCCCTGTTAGGGTTGTTCAACGGAGGGGGGTCCTGTGGGGAACTCTCATTGCCGTTTTTATACGGCAGGGAAATCTGAGTGGTGGTCGTAGAAACAACACCACTCGCCCCCGCATTGATCTGGTTCGCCAACCTGTCTGCTCTGCTTCGGGGCGTTTCGGCAATCTTCTCCCCTTCGCTGTTAAGGCCAGATTTTCTATTGTCGGGCGGTCCCGGGCGATGGTCGCTCGAAAGTGGCGCGATGTGTACGTCTGACATGGCCAGAGGTTCAATAAACTTTAAAAGTTTCTAATCGAGTGCAAAGTTAAAACAACTGAAACAACAACAACTTTCGCCTGTGCGTGGGATACTGAGGAGCCAAACCAAGATATAAAAATTAAACGCGGCTGGCAATTTTATTGTATAGTTAACGTGAGCAGAGAAACCTCAAAAAATCGGTCGGTGTAGTCTCGACACAAGTAAAATACTATAAACCTAGCTTTTTATCCCTGATTGCGGACCCTACTCTTTTGCTTCTCCCAACGCTGCGGTACTGCTTCGACCGCCATCAACCACAGTCCATCTCAAACTCAGAAGCGCTTCCCGTTGCTCCAGATGGCTAATTACGACATGCCGGCTGTGCCGGGACTCAGGCGTCACCCCATTCCTTCGCGCTCGGTAAGTCCGCATTGCTTCTTTCAGTCCATTTCAGTTGTGCTAAACGTGATCGGTTGTCCGTCCTGTCTGAGCCCAATCGGAGCCCAAATACGGTGCTTCCGCATATACTGTTAGCCCTCGCCCCGCTCTCCCTTCCAATCGTCCCTGTCCAAAAGCCGCCCCCTCCCCTAACCTCCCCAGACCCCCCCCACCCTACCCCCAACAAGGAGAAAGACCTATATATCTCGGAACGATCCCAACCCAGCCCAAACCCCCCCACCACGTGAACCTCCAACTCCCAAACTAACCCACACCTAAATCTCCCCCCCTCTCCCCCCCCTCCCAGCGCCTCATGCGACCGCAGTCCGCCTCTATGGTCCGCCCCTCCACGGCTGGCCCTGTGTCCCTCGCGCCCCTGGCCTCCACCTGGACCACCACCTCCGGTTTGATGGGTGCGTCCATCCCCCGCCCCGCCACCGCGGGCTCGTCCAGACCAAAGTGGGAGGTCGAGGAGAAGCAGGTGCTGAGGTTCTACAGTTACTTCGCTGAGACCGTCTACGAGGGCGGAAGCAACGACACGAGGTCCGGCCAACGGATCAGGCAGTGCACTATCCTTTACTACCTCCAGGACGGGACCGTCTCCGTCGACGAGCCCAAGACCGCCAACTCCGGCCTTCCCCAGGGCCGCTTCATGAAGCGCATGAAGCAGGCTTTAATCCCCGCCGACTTCAGCATCGGAGAGGAGGTCACCATCAACTACAGGAAGTTCATGGTCGTCGACGCTGACCGCAAGACGAGGGAGTATTTCCGCAACGAGCTCGGCACCGCGCTCCCCCCCTCGCTCGGCATCCCCGACGACGGGTACAGCGACCTCAGGGCCAGCCGCGGCATCCCCAAAAAGAGCCGCCCCCAGTCTGCGAGGATGAAGGTGAGAAGTTGCGAGGAGCGAAGCGACGATTACGGTCGTAATTCGCCCACCCCATTAGCTTTAGTCTTGATATCGATGTTATTATCACCGCTACGTAATTCTAACTCGTTAAATTACGCAACGTCAATCTTCTTGCGACTCGCTTTGCTCGTCGCAGGGAGAATTCTACAACAAGGACCTCCTCGTCCTCACCTTCAAGTGCGCCTACCAGGATGACAAGCTCTACGGAGAGCGCAGGGACTACCTCATGTACTACTACGTTCTTAACGACACCGTTGAGATCAAGGAGGTCGCCGCCCAGGGCAGGCACAACTTCCCCAACCTCCTCCGTCGTCAGAAGCTCCCCAAGGACAGCTTCTACGTGCCCAATGGCATCGGCGGCGCCATGGAATCTGGCAAGGACGTCCAGAAAGATGACGATGGCGTCCAGTACGTCACCTGGAAGGATCTCGTCTGCGGCAGCAGCCTCAACATTTACGGAAGGAAGGTCCTCCTCGTGAGCTGCGACAACACCACCATCGAGTGGTTCGCCAAGCAGGGAATCGTCCAGAAGCCCCTCAAGCTCTCCGTCGAGGAGACCGAGGGCCCCGCCGGCCCCAAGGTCCCTGCCTACAATGGTTACGGTAGCGAGGACGACCTTTACGCCATGGGTGCGAGCCTCGAGCCCAAAATCATCGACAGGAAGCTCGAGGATTTCGCCAGGTTCATGAGGGCCAAGGGCAAGGTGCTCAGATTCCTCGCCAAGCTCGTCGGCGTCAGTGGACAGGACCAAGACCGTGAGTTCGTCATCAACTACTTCCTCGCGACCGACCAGGTCTCCGTGTACGAGCCCCCCATCCGCAACAGCGGAATCGTCGGCGGGCTCTTCCTCGGAAAGGGAAGGTACAAAAAATTCATTCGCGCCAACGGCATCGACGGAGAGGTTGAAACCCCCGTCGGCGGAGGCCGCGGAGGCCGCGGCGGAGCCCTCTCCCGCTGGATCAAGCCCACTGACTTCTTCCTCCACGCCAACGTCACCTTCGAGATGCCCTCCACCGGCTCCAAGCTTTTCACCCTCAACGTCAAGGGCTACGACGACTACACCAAGAAGATCATGGAGAGCGACAAGGACGAGTTCCCTCAGAGCAGCACCGACCTCGACGTCGTGCGCCTCTCCGAGAAGTTCACCGCCACCAAGCTCCCCATCCGCACCATCTTCGCCGAGGCCGACAGGTTCGGCAAGAGGCAGCTCACCGTGGAGGAGTTCAAGAACTGCATCAAGGCCATTGAGAAGGAGGCCACAGAATCCGGCACGACCAAGATTTACGACCTGCCCGAGGACGAGCTCATGCAGATGTGCATCGACTTTGGAGTGGAGACTGAGGAGGGCTTCATGGTCAACTACGACGACCTCGTCGATCTCATGGTCCTCGCCGCCCCGAGAACGGCCCGCGAGTACGAGAGGGACAGGCAGGGCACCTTTGCGTTCAGCGTTGAGGAGCGCATGCTCAAGGTCATGAGGACCCACTTTGACAACGCCGGCACCGCCAAGTTGAGGTCGAGCTTCCGCGAGAAGGATTCCGAGGGCAGCGGCTTCATCAACTCCGAGTCCTACAAGAGCGTTCTCAGGAAGCACAAGTTCCATGTCATCATGACGGAACGCGCCGCCGACGCGCTAAGGATGCAGTACGACACAAACGCGGACGGCACGCTCGACTACAACAGTATGTGCGATGCCATCCACCCCGGAGACTTCGACAAGTACGTCGACGCCTACATCGGTCCCAAGACCTACGGGGAGAAGCCCAAGATCGGAGGGCCCAAGAACCCCCTCGCCAGCACCGTCAAGACCGCCGGAGAGGGCCTCACCACCGAGGAGTACCTGAAGAAGATGAACGACAAGAATTTCAGCTTCTCGGGCGACCTGAAGAAGCAGCTTGTGAGGGCTTTCAACAGTTTCTCCAGTTGTTTCGCACGACACAACAGGAAGAAGCAGTTGAGGAAGCACATGACCGCCTTCGACATCTACCACCTCGGCACCGTCACCAAGGCCCAGTTCCTCTCGGCCATCGACGACGTCACGGCCGAGTTCTTCATCGACTTCGACGAGCGCGACAGGGACCTCATTGCCGACTACCTCTTCGCCAACGACGAGATTAAGCTCGACTACGAGAAGCTCCTCGACGCCATCTGCAGCAGGGACGTGAAGAAGGCCGAGGCCCTCAGGAACGAGAGCATGGAGAGCCACGTCGACATCGACAAGCAGTTCTTGGTCGTCGACGAGCAGAGGGCCAGGGACTTTGGGGGAACCCTCAACTTGTTCGCCGCCAAATAAATAATGTAATGAAAAAGTGTTGGGTTTAGGAGAGGATCGTTTTGTGTTCGCAAGGGGGGTAATATAGTGTCTCTGCGCGCACTTTGTATACGCAAGGGTGTGAAGCTAATCAAACATTAGAAGCGACACAACAAAATTTACTATAAAAATTTAGGTTAGGTTTATTATTTTTAGCTGCTAATAGCGTTTTTGTGGTGTGGTGGTGATATTTCATGTGTTGTTGTGTTTTTCAATGATCGTACTGTTTCAACGGCAATGATCGTTGTGATTTTTACTGGGAGAACCCGGCAGGGGTGTGATTCTTCAAACTCTTTCCCTTGTTCAGTTCTATCTGGGCCGAGACGAAATCCTTGTCGTGGGGCCTCGAAACGTGGGGGGAGGAGAACAGGTTCGTGGCCTTGGGGCCGGCACTGGAAGGGCCGCTCTTGCTGTTCCTGCGGATGTTCCCGTAGAAGGACCCGGCGGTGGCGCCGACTCCCTCGCTATTCGCGCTCCTGGGCGTCGCCAGGTTGCTCGACGCGTGAGTTCTAGGGGTCCTGGGAGAAGAAGGGAAGGAGGAGTTCTTTGCCTGGTTGATTTTCGTGTTGAAGGATTTGTGAAGCATCTCGGAAGCGACGACCGAAGGGGAGCCCTTGTAGTGGGCGTCTTGGTAGCTCCCGGGGCCGACGGTGTACCGCGCCTCGTGCTTCGGGCCGTTGAAGAAGATCCCTCCCTTGATGAAGTTCCTCTCAAGGGGGCTGCTGCGTGCCGATGTTCCGAAGGAGCCAGGGCTAGGGGCACCAGTGAATGATACCGAGACTGCGGGGGGGGGAGGTGGGGGAGGGGGTGAGGGGGGGATTATAGCGGGGTAGTATTCACCGAGTATTATTTCGCGGATATTGGCCCTCCCTGAGCGCCTGCATCACTCACCTCCGCCTCCACCCTTATTGCCTCCGCGTTGTTTAGGAGTCCCTGGCGTCCCAGGGCGGTTGTAAAATTCCACGCTCACCCTCTTGGGGCTCACTTTCTTCTCAATACTCTTATGTTTCTCGGTGCTGTAGCTGCCGGGCCCGACTGCCTCTCCTGAGTTAAGGGACTTGGAATGGTGCACGACGACGGAGCCCACAACATTCACATCCTGAAAACGAGGGGCTTGCGCGAAGAAGCTCATGCTGGTGGGGGTTGGTCGATTAGGATTGAGAGGTAGCGGTGGTGCTGCTGTTGAGATTGGGGTTGGAAAAGCACGGAAAAGGGATCTGTCAGGATTATTGAGCGAAAATTGCACCCCAGATCATGCCAAAGAAGGAAGCAGGATGGGAGGATGGAATCAGGCATGATAGCTGGAATAGCGCCTGCACTCGAGATATTCACCCTTGCCTGTCTTATTCTGAGTTACGTGAAAATAAAATTACTACAAATTGGGCGCTTCTTCGCACATAGTAGTAGAGGCACAACTGGTCGGACGTATCTGTAGACGTATCTCTGTACAATAATATAAGATAGGGAGAGACACTTTTACCTTCCCTCACTGTTACATCATTAGCAGGGGCATATTGGCGCTGTACGGGTACCGTCTGCTCGATATTCTGATAGTGTATATAGTGATCCGTGGAAAAGTAGGCCGTGTTCGAGCTATTTGACGTGCTATATCGTGCTCTACTAATAATAATAAGCTAATATAGAACTAGTCTGAGTCCGTACCTGAACAGTACCTTCACTGCTGCTCCCCCACTTCTGATAGTGGTGCCTCAGGAAATCCTAACCAAATCAAGGAACCTAAAAAGGAAACTAACAAGGAACCTAACATGGGGTGCAGTTCGTCGGCGCCGAAGGAAAGCTACGTCTTTAGGTATGCTGGGGACGCTCCGCCGCCTGGTCAGGAGCCCAAGAACGGAAAAATTGTGGCTGGATCGGGGGAGGAGCCCAAGCAGAAGGAGCGTAGCACGCAAGGTGAGCGGTGGG
>BLQM01000055.1:60117-111752 GCA_012489335.1 Triparma laevis f. inornata
AGGAGGAAAAGGAGGAGGAAAAGGAGGAGAAGGTTGGGGTCGATTTGAAGGTTGACGTGGGAAAACCGACCACGCCCTCAAAGGCGGGAACACCGATGAAGAAAGGGGCTGCCGGAACCCCTAAAGCTTTGACCCCAAGTAGGAGAAAGGCCTTGACACCGAGCATGTTTCAGCCGACGTGGAAGGTTTGAGAGGAGATCGGAGCCAATAAGAAATAATCACACTCATATTTTACACTTTAAGAAGTTCATTTGGTTTTTTCGTTTATATATATGTTATTATTATATTGAAGCGACTCTCTTCACGCACTCGACAAGTTTACCGTTTTGTGTAAAAGCACCAATGCCGTGACTACCACCTTCTACTAGTTCGAGAGTTATACCGGTTGTTTCAGCTAGGGCCATCGAATCCTCCACTGGCACTGTCGTATCGTTCGTGCCGTGGATCAGGAGAATCTGTTTCTTCCGATGTGCAGGGAGGGCAGCTAGTTTGTTTATGATTTGGGACGCACTAAGAGAAGGGTGCGACGAGGCTCCAGCCCATCTCTCCTTAATCGCTAAAGCCGGGCAAAGGATGACTGCGGGGCCCTGCCAGGCATCACTAGCAAGAACGGCAGCCGCCACAGCGCCTCCCCACGACGATCCCACGAGGACGTCGCAGTTAACATTGACAGCGGCAGTCATGATTTCAAAGCACGCCTCAAACGACATATCCATTGCGGAACTTAACCACTTCGTGGGAGCTTTGTGGAAAAGCGTTCGGGGCGAAAATAAGCTACGAACAACACTGTTGCTTTGCAGAGGGTTAAAGAGTGACATCGCGCAATCTGGAGCGGTCACTTCAAGACCCTGCTCCTCCATCTGCCTGACTTTGTAACCGGTAGGGCCGGACTCCAATCCGTGTGCGTACAAAACTCGCATGAGGTTTTTCTTCTCTCTCCCAGGAATATCTTCCATCAAAATTCTCGCTCATAGATTGATTGGTAAGGGGGGTGGTGGACTCTACGAGACGACCGCCTACATTTCCTGCCTGAACGTAAATCTTCGGCTTAGCAATTTCCCTTGCCTTATTTGCGCTGCTTTTCACCTTAATAAATCAGAGAGCCGACGAGAATCTATCTGACGACAGCTCCACCACCTCATGATTGATGGACCAAGCAACCTCTCCGGTGCCATTACACAATCATTAAAACCATTCGCCCATATACAACCTCTCCGACGCCATTACACAATCACTAACTCATTCGTCACTACATTCCAGACCATGAAGCTCTTGCTCGGCGCCACCCTCGTTGCCTCTGCCAATGCCGTAAAGTACTACTGCGCGAAGATCGACCCCGACTCCGCCTCCGGAGCTAAGGGTTACTTTTCAATGTCGTACGGCGCCGGAATCAACGCCAAGTTCGAGCTCGACCTCGATTTGAGCAACTTCGAGGGAGAAGCCTCCACGTGCACCATAGAGAACAGCTTGACCTACCATATTCACACGACTTGGGCTGTGTCTTCCGCCTCAAGTGCCGCAAACGCCCAGTGCGGACCTGACTTCACGAGTGGCCACTACGATCCCTCCTTGGCGTGCTCCGCTGCGTCGGAGGACATCAAGGACAGGTGCGCTTCGCTAGGCCGCACCGGCGACAACTACCCCTGCAACGCCGACGACTTTGCCTCTGGAAACTTCGCCGTGTGCGAGCAGGGAGACCTTTCGGGCAAGTTTGGCTCTCTCATGGGAGGCGACAGATTCTTTACGACATCTGAAAATGACCCCTGGGCCCCGATCCCTGCCAACTACAAGGCCAGTGACGATCGCGCCAACATGTGGAGCTCCGTGGTGTTCCACTGCAAGGACGACGGATCAAGATTGGCATGTGCCGATCTCGTCGAGCAGGATGAGCCCTGCAACAGCGGAAACAAGAAGCTCAGGGGCGGAAATTAGATAAAAAATGTCGTGGAGTTTTTAATTTAAATAAGTGTGTTTTTACGTTACATATTTCATTGAGCCTCGTTAATATAATGTAATGTAATCCCCGCCCCCCCCTTAAAACAGATCATCAGCCCCCCCCTCCAGTGGAAGTGTTGGAGAAGTTATTGATGTAATTTATATGTTTGTTAATAAAAAAAGCCTAAATTGATTCCTAAATAGCCTCGTCGCGCCTCTTGTGGGAGTGCGGCACAGGGTTTGCTGAGGCTAGTCCCTCACCGACGCCCACATGTTAACCGACAAATTGCTCGAATACATCGCCCTCCTTCTTGTCGTAGGGGATCAGGACCATCGTGGACATGCCGCTCTTTGGATTCACGAAGCTTTCCAATATGTCGCCACCAGTCTAGCCCGGAGGAACCGTGATATTGACGTATTCGGGCTTGGCGGCAGGGGCCGTTGCGACAGGGACAGTAGCACTCGCGTTGTGCTGTTCCATCGTCATGGTCGTCGGTGAGACCATGTTTGTAGGTGTGACGACCGCCGTCCACATCGCCAGAGCCGGCGGTGAAAGCGTAGGACCGGCCCTCCTCATACAAAGCACGAATGCCGGCCTCGACTGTCCTTGAGCCCGTCTTTGCCCGCCAGGTCCTTCGATTCTCAACTTGTCTGACCCCTCCAAAATATAACTAAAAATTTCCTTACCGGACCTCGGATCTGAACCTGTGAAGACTCCTTGGCTTGGCGACCTCAGCATATATTCTGGGCTCTGGCCATCACCAGGATTTCCGGGGAAATGGTAAGCAGAATGCTCATCGTCCCAAGTCGCAATTTGCGTTCCTTCCTTGTACTCGGGTATGGGGAAGCAGGAACACATTGTCATAATCATGCCCTGCGGATTCATTGTTACATTGCGGCCGTCGTTGCTCATACTGACAGTGTACTTATAGTGTGTGAACTTCAAGTATCCGCATGCGGCAATGGACGAATTGCGAGTCGGATCCAGCTCCCAAGTCCCCATCAAAACCACGTGAGCGTCCATTGGGGAGGAGGGGGTGTGGGGGTTCGTGGGGGAAGGAAGTTGATTTTGGGGTTCTCAAATGGGGAACGTAACGGAAATCACGTTTAGAGATACTTTCTATCGGGGTATCAATGCTTAGCGAGGCAGCGAAGACATAAAATATGTGGTAGGAGGGACACAACACAAGAGGTTCCAATGATATATGCGGTTCGAGAATTCTTCAAACAGCTTCGGCAGCGATTAGTACGAGCGTGTAACAGCTGTTTCTTCCAGAATCGCATAGAATAACCCTATTACCTGACAATGATGCACAACATTAACCACCGACAACCGCCTGGGGCCTGTGGACTAACTAACTACACGTCGCCAACATGGCGCAGGTCCTTCCCGCCCCTGGGTCATTTCAGTCCTACATGGTCCAACCCGCTCCGGAACCCTCTTGGCCTACCAACATTCACCATGAATCATCAGGAGTGCTCGTAAAGCCCATTAAGCTCTCCCACCTGGCTCTCTGGATTGAAGCGGGGTTTTCGATCATAAACTTGATATTCGACTTGGTGATGATCGGGGAGTACTATGAAAAGGATCACTCAGGGTTCGCGCAGGCGACTATTGCCACGATATTCCTTAACGTATTATTCAACTTTTCCTCTCGTTTGGTATAAATAAAAATATGAAGAGGGGCACAAGCGTGTACTTTTACGTGAGGTTTTCTATGTGGTGACATTCGTGAAGCCGGGTGTCGATGTTCACCGGGTCGTTGTGGGACAAAAACACGAAGTGAAAAGCACAGAAGACCCGTTGAAATATAAGTTGTTTTGTAAGGCCACAGAACTATTTGCCGAGTGCATCCCGGGAGCGGTTATTCAAGCGATGGCTATATTAAATGGAGAGCCCACCAACATTGCCGTCCTCTCCTTAGCCTCTAGTATCTTAACCGCAGCATTTATCGCTGCCTCTATCACAATCGAAAAGGATACTAATAAACATTGACGCAGGCATTCTCCTGATCTTTACAGCTTACTTAATTTAGATTCTCGTAACCAAACTGTCGCTGTATCTTTGTTGATATTTATCATCAGTGTGTGCCAACTTGCTTCAAAGGCTTTCGCGGTTGTATTATGCAGCATAGAAAGCATCACAATTGTCGCTGCATATTTGGCCTTCGACGTGAGTTTATTTTTCGTTATCAAGCTTGCGAGCAGAGATTTGAAGTATTGGGTTCCGGTTGAATCCGAGATTTTGAGTCGTTCTGTCTCTTTTACTTTTCGTCTTGTTGCTAAGTCAGTCACGGATTTTACGGGTTTAATGCAAATGCGGCATCCCTACGAGCTCGGAGGCCTTTATTATACGACAATTATGTTGACGACTCCCTTCGTTTGCTTGTATTTCGGATTTAGATATCTTGCGCATGTCGAGGACGAGGAGGTGAAAGCGTCTTTGAAATATGTGTTTACAAGCGAACAAATCTATTTAGGGCTAGGCTTACTCGCAATTGTGCAAATGTGTAGCTTCGCTAGATTCATGTACATAATCCCATCAACTCATAGGAAGACGTCCTGGTCAACACAGACTGGTTTGAAAAGAATTTGCTCCAACTTTCTGGAGCAGACGGACGACAGCGCGAACCTGGGTGCGCTTAATGTGCGCAAGTCTTATTATTCACGAATAGAAGAAGAGATCAAAACGTGGCTAAACGAAAGGTTGCCGGTGTGGATTAGCGAGGAGCCAGAATGGTTCGACGATCAAAAAAAGGCAACTATTCCCGATGACTACGTCAATGACCCCGAAATATTGATGAAAATACGAGGCATTGAGGTGGGGAAAATAAGGGAAAGGAGATGATCTTCGGTAGGATTAATAACGGGCTAACAACTTTCAGTAATAAAAACCTCCCTAAGTATATCATTCCCTACACCCATGCCAAAAAAAGCCCCTCTCTATTTCCTATTCCAACAAAACTACACTAACCCTAACTATTTTTATTAACCAACCATACCCACTCCACTATTCGATTTCCACCGCCTCCCCGCCACCCTCCGTGTCCTCGATGCTCTCAACGCTGACGTTCAACCCCGCCCCCCTCGGAGACGGCGCTTTCAAAGCCTTGACGTGCTTCCCAAGGGCATACCCCTCCGCCATCTTCCTCGCCACCAGCATGTCATCTAACGCCTCCTCGACCAGTTTCTCGAAGAGCCAAATAACCACACTCTCCTTGACCTCCTCTTCGCCCTCCTCTGCCTCCAGCCCCCACTCTTCGTCTCCCCCTCCCTCCTTGTCGTATACACCCGCCAAAATCAAGTACGGCGAGATTCCCTCGTCCTGGGCCGACAGCGCCAAGTTGTACAGATTGTTCTCTGAAAACACTTCCTCGCCGTCCCCGACTCCCCACTCCCTGACCATGCTCCTCATGTCCACCTTGCCCTTGTTCAAGACCAGCCTGACGTTCCTCTCCACTTCCTCCCTTTTCACGACCCTCCTCTCAAACTCAGCCCCCGGTCCAGGCACACTCGCGGCCAGACTCCCCACGACCGCAAAGGCCCTCTCCTCCCTCCTTCCTCCTCCAACATAAATGTCCGCGAGCTTCTTCTTGATGACCTCGTGGAGCAAGTCAAAGATGGCCTTGTTCCTCATTTGCCTGCTGCTCTTGCTGACCCCGATGTTCTCCATAATTTCAGTGTCAATCTTCATCTCCAAAGCAATGAAGAATGTCAGCGGTAGAACCTGCGACGAGCATGAACGAGGTGTGGAGCGAAGCGATGAGTTAGTTTAGAATGTTCTTAATGTTCTTAGTGCGAAGAGCTTAGCGACGAGTTGAAAGAAATCAAGTACAAATCCTCGTCGCTCGAGCTTCACATCCTTGTGGCTTCGCTCCTCGTTGTCGTCGCTCCGCTCCTCGTTGTCGTCGCTCCGCTCCTCGCTAGTTTAGAATGTTCTCAATGTTCTTAGTGCTCGTCGTTTCGCTCCTCGCAGTGGCGAAATATCGTAGTCCCAGCTCGTCGCTTTGCTCCTAGTAGGGCCTCACCTCGTCGTTTTCGCCCCACCCTAAGCTTCCTGCGATGCCCGAATCATCTTCCCCCGCACTCCCTAAGCTTCCACTCAGATCGAACTCTATCGAGCTCTCGCTCGCACTCACATCTAGCTTCTCCTCAACCCCATCAATACCAACAATGTACCCAAATTTACCCTCCTTCTTCTTTTTCTTTTTCTTCTTCTTCCCCCCTGCCGCGATCCTGACCCTTTCGTCGTCCAGCTCTCCGAAGACCTTCGTGAGCTTGTCGAAATCCAGGTGCTCGAAAATCCTGTCCAAATAGCCGTGGCTGTGGGCGTCCCAGTCGTAGTCCAGCGCCTGCTGCTGCGCCAGCAGTTGCAGCTGCTGCTCGTTCCCGCCCCCGCCCAGACCACTCCCGCCACCTGCCATGTCGAAGTCGTACAAGTCGTCGTCAAAGTCGCCGTCCTCTCCATCGCCCGACATCGGAATGCTCATCTGTCCCCTCAACGGAGGGAAGCTGTCGGGTTCGTCGCCCATATCATCGATGTCCTCCACCTTCTCCTCCACAACTTCCTCTCCATCTTTACGCGCCTCCAACCCCACCCTCCTGGCCTTCACCGCCAAATCAATCTCGGCCTGGACCAGGTCCTCCAAAAAGTCCGCACTCAATTTATCGCTTTCAATTTCTCTCTCCTTCAGCTTCGCCTGCCTCTCCTTCAACTCCTTCGCCTGCCTCTCCTCCAACTCCTTCATCTTCCTCTCCTTGATCCTCGCCGCCGCCACCTCCGCCTCCTTGGTCGCCCTTTCCTCAATGCTGGCCTTCACCCTCTCGGCCTCCTCCCTTTTCTTCACCTCCATCTTCTGGCCGGCGACCATCTTGGCGATCTGCGACGAGCGTAGCGAGTCGCGTGAAGATTGGAGTTGACGGGTTAGAATTGTGCGGGTAACGTTAGGGATGATCAACTTTAGACTGGAGCTACTGGCTCAGATAAATTATGTCCGTAGTTGTCGTATTCCCAGCTCGTCGCTTCGCTCCTCGTGGTGGCTCACCTTGCTCCTGGCCTGGGCCTGCAGCCTCACCGCAGCGACCTCCTTCTGTTTCACCTCCATCATCTCCAAGCTCTTCCTCCTTCCCCTCTTGCCCCTCGACACCTTCTGCAGTTTCACCGCGGCGACTTCCTTCTGCTTCACCTCCATCATCTCCAAACTTTTCCTCCTGCCACTCTTACCCCTGACGACCTTCTGCACCGCGGTGGCGGACATTTCCCGTTTCTGCACATCGTTCCCTACGCTCTTCTCCTCCAAGCACGAGACAAAGACCTCCTCGAGCATGGCCTGAACGACCAAGTCGACGGCCACGTTTGCAACCGCCTCGATGGCGGCGCCGGTGGCTTGCTCGCCGATGCGCAGGTTCTCCGCGTGCTCACTCGCCATGCTACTCAGCAGCCCCTCAATGTCGGCGCTTCCCTCACCAAACCCGGACGCGAACGAGTCCTCGTATAACGCCAACTCCACCCTCTGGGCGATGTCGTCGCTGTCCGTGCTGGTGTCCGTGCCCGAGACGAACGAAGTCTCCATTCCGGGCGTGGGCGACGACTGAACTCCGAATTTTTGCGCCGCAGCCAAAGCCGTGGCGACCATTCTCGAAATGTCGTCCTCCGCGCTGACCTTGAGAGATTGCGCGGTGGAATTGCTTGCATCTGTATCCTCCCCTCCCACGTCAAAGCTTTCGTCCTCAATCTGCTGGCCTCCTCCTTCGGTTCCCTCTCCCTTGGTCAAACCCCAGCGCTTGAACTCGAGCGCCTCACGCTCTTCGTGTCGCGCCTTTCTCACCATCCTCTCGATGACGGCCCTCCTGTGGTTCACCCTGATCCTTGCAAGCATGCCTCGCATCCTCGCCTGAACCCTGACGGCCATTTTGAACTTGCGCATTCGCCTCTCGGTCCTCCTCACGGCGGCCTCGTCATCGCTGTCGCTCCCCCCTCCGCTCGACCTGCTCCTGAACGAGTCGCTCAAGACCGCGCTCCCCACATCGTCGTTGTCCTCGTCCTGAACCCCAATGAACTCCTGCAGCCCCACGCCGTTTCCACTTGTGTTGAAGCTAGGCCCGCCAATCGCGTTGACCTCGCCAGCCACCTCCACCCCGCTGATTTCCCTGCCGAAGCCGGAATTGCTGAGGGCACTCGCGGATAGAGACGGGCCCGGAGACACACTGAGGCGTCCAGGAGGCCCGCCCGCGCTGGCGCTTGCCTCGCTGGACTGGTACATGCTGACCTCCTCTCCTCTCTCCCTGCCCCGGCCGCTGGCCGCGGGAGACTGCGACGAGTGAAGCGAGTCGCATGAAGAATGGAGTAAACGAGTTAGAATTGCGTAGCGATGAAAGCGGCGTTCGTGTTGACACTGAAATTATTAGCGCAGCTGAATTACGACCACAAATACGCATTCCAAGCTCGTCGCTTCGCTCCTCGCTGCGGCTCACCTTGCTCCTTCCGCTCCTCGCCGACATGCGGCTGCTGGCCACGGATTCTTCCACCTCGCTTTGCACGTGCAAAGTGGACAGGGTTACTCCCGCGAGCTCGTTCTTGAGCTGGATCTCGAGCTCCATCAACCTCCTCTTCTCCTCCGCCCTCCTCTGGGCCTTGTTCTTGATATCGACCTGCTTCTGAAGCTCCCTCACTCTGTTCTTGATGCTTTCCATGCTCGTGTCAAGCTCGTTGTTGTCGTCGCTCAGGTTTTTTCCGTCGTTTAGGTTCTCCTTGTCGACATTTTTGCTGCGGCTGTGGTTGTTTCTTTTTCTAGGTTCTCCTCCGAAGCTGCGACGAGTTAGTTCAGAGTGTTCTTAATGCGAGGAGTAGGAGGAATAGCGGCACATCCTCGTCGCTTCGCTCCTCGTTGTCGTCGTTCGCTCCTCGCCTCTCCGCTTCTCACCTGCTCTGCCGTGAGACGGGCCCAGATCCCATGGTGAGAGTACCCGGGTCGATGTCATTTGCACCGGCAGGCACGTCTATCTGAAGGCCGGCGCCGACTCCGCCTCCGCGCTGTTGTCCTTCGCCCCTCTCTCTGCTCTCCAGTCCTCGCCTTGACCTCGAATTCCCCGTGCCGGCGTCGGAGAAGCTCTCGAAAGACTCCATGGCGTAGCTCGGTCCCTCGGACACCTCGGAAACCAGGCTCTGCCTGGAGCGCGCGTAGTTCTCCTTCCGCTGCTCGCTGCTCAGCTGCACTTCCTCCTCCTCCACGGTCATGGCCGCGTCCTCTTTCTCGACCTGCTCGTCGTCCTCCACGCTGGACATGAACTCGCTGCTCTCGTCGTTCTCCTGCACCATCTCGTCGACGAACTCGATCGTCTCGGTGGTGTCGCGACGGGTGATGGAGCGGGAGCGGCCGGAGCGGTTGGAGCGAACGGACTTGTTGTCGCCGTCGAAGCTCTCGAAGCTGCGACGAGCGTAGCGAGTAGCATGAAGATTAGCGTAGACGAGTTAGATCTACGTCGCTGTGATAGTGGCGTCGTTATCTAGACTGGAGCTACTAGCGCATCTGAATAACATACGGAATTAACGCATTCCCAGCTCGTCGCTTCGCTCCTCGCTGTCTCTCACCTGTCGGATAAGTAGCCGTCTCCCTCGGTTCCCTGCGACATGATGGAACGGCTGCGCTCCCTGCTTCTTCCGCGGCGGCCGCGGTTGCTTTCGTCCTGCAGCATGGCCTCGCGCTCCAGCTGTTCGGTCAATTTCTGGGTCTTCCTGACCTCCTCGAAGATATTGCTGCGCTTCTTCTTCATGGCGATCAACTTTTCGGCGGCCGCCTTCCTTCGCTTAAGCTGGTCGAGCTTTCTCTTCATCTCGCCGACCTGGGAGTCGTCGGCTGCCGAGGACTGCAATTCCTGGCTCATCGTTTCATCCGCCATTTCAGAGTTGGTGTCGGGATTGTTGTAACCGTAGGGGGTTGGGGCGGTGGTGTTTCCAACGTTGAACACGTTGAGCTGTCCTTCGCCGTGGAATGGCGCCATGAACGGTGCTTCGTCGTTCCACAGCCGAGAGAACATCTCCTCGTCCCTGTAGCCCTTGCCCTTGAGCGCCCACCTCTCCTGGTTGATGGCCGCGAGGGCTGCGGCTTTCTGCCTGCGGAGTCTCTTCTTCTCCTGAAAAGTGGCGGCGAGCGAAGCGAGCCATGTTAGAAAGAATCGTCGAGCGTAAATTGTATGATCATAAATTGTCCTCACCTGCTTGGCGTCCGCGTTGTTGCTGTTCTCCAAAACCCTCAACTGCCTGTTGTAAACCTCTCTGATGGCCTGCTCCCTGACAGCGAGGAGGCGCTCGTCCTCCTTCTGGCGGCGGGAGAAGGCGGCGGCGTGCTCGCTCTGCAAGTTTCCGAACTCCCCCTTGTTTACTTCCGAGACGGAGGACCGAGACACTTGCGAGTCGTCGACGTCGAAGTCTTCAGAGTAAGCAGAGTAGCTCGTCGTGCTGCGCTCCAAAGACTGAGGGGGCTTCATGGCGCTGCCCGTGGGCTTGGAGGGGGTTTGGAGGGGGGTCACTGACTCGTGCGAGCTGTCCTCTTGTTGCTGTGGAGGGGGAGGGCGCGCCGTCGACGCTAGCTGCTCCCTCGTGCTGGCGACCGCCTGCTGGAGGGTCAATTCGAAGGCCTGCTGCTGGGCTCGGATCTCCTCCGCCATGGCCTGCTCTTCCCTGTGCTTCTGGAAGGTGCTGGCCACCTTCGCGGTTTCGGCGTTGGCCGTGGCGATGGTGTACGTCTTCTCGATCTCGTTGAGCTGCAGGAGCTGCTCGGTGAGGGCGTCGGACAGGGCCAGCTCCTTGAGGAGCTTCGCCTGGAGTTCGGCCGGGGTGAGACGGGGAGTGGTGGTGGATTCGTCCCTAGAGTTCAGGGTGGTGGAGAAATCGTTTGACTGGTCGTTCGTCGACTCGTAGGAGGAGGAAAAGGAGGATGACATGGTCGAGGAGTCGAGAGTGGTCTGGGATTGGGAGAGCGGAGGGTCCTGGGCCCGAGGCGTTCCGAAGTCGGCGCTGCTTATGTAGTTGTAGTTGTTGTTGTTGGATTCTGAGAGTTGGGAAGTCTCCGCCTGTTCGAATTCGTCGTCGTTGTAGTCGTCCTCGTCGAAGGATGACGCGGCGTTGGGTGTGGGAGGGGGGCGGGAGGGAGACTTGGAGGGTGATCTGGAGGACTTGGCGGGAGACTTGGACTTGGGTGACTTAGTTTTGGGCGACGCGCTGCTGCTGGTCTGGATCTCAAGCTTGACCGGCTTGCCCTCCATGACGTCCTTCGTGTTCTTGATCGCCATCATGGCGGCCTCGTCGTCGGAGAAGTTCTCGGAGTCTTCGAGGTCTTTGGTAGTGGTGGTGGGTTCTTCAGCGGCGAGGGTTAGGGCCATTTCCACCTCCTGGGGGGGTTTGAGTGGGGGGGAGTGGGGGGTTAGAAGAATTGGGGTGACATTTGTGCCGAAGATAAACTCACCTTCTGCCTCGCAAGCTCCTTCGCGAACATATCCACAATCGAGAACTCATCATAACTCTCCTCCTCCTCCTCCTCCTCATCTTCAACCTTCTCTCTTCCCTGCGTGAACATAGTAAGCGGTGGTACACCCTTGACGTATTCAACTGGATCTTCAATATCCTCTTCGATGTCATCGGACATGCGATCGTATTCCTCCATTCTGAATTCCCTCTCTGCGATATCTTGAATCCTCTTCGGAAGTCCGGGAAAATCACTAGGAGGCATAACGAACTGTGCGAGATTATTAACGTTCGCTTCCATTAGATCGTTAGTAATTTGGATCCTTCCGGGGGAGTTTACGAGGCCGTGTTTTACGCGGGTTTCGGTTCCGCGAGTCGCGAGGCGAGTAGGGGAGGAAGAGATGGCGTTCGCTGAAGCGTTGTAGGCTTGCCTAGCCAAGATCTCCGCCTGGATACGTTCAGGGTCACGGGGAGCTGCGCGAGCGTTAGCGAGGCGAGCGTGTGTTGTTAGTTAGTGAATAATAAAATCCTCAGTTTTGGCAATCTCCGTACCTTCCTCAAACTTCTCATCATCATAGTCCTCATCGTACTCCTCTCCCTCCTCTCCCATAATTTTCTCAACTTCCCTCATCGCGAGTTTCCGCTGAGTTGGGGTAGCGCGTCCCTTGAAATCTAGGTTACCGTAATCGATTGAGGAGGTAGAGATTGGAGGGGAGGTTATTTCGAGGGGGAGGGAGAGTTGTGGTGCGGTTCTTTTTGGGGGGCTTTCTTTTCTTTTGATGGAGAGTTGGGCTTTTGTTTTCTGCGAGGCTTTGAGTTCTTTCTCCTTCAAGTCCATCATTTTTTGGACGAGCTTCTCCACCTCCACCATCTTCTTCTTGAGGGCGGAGTTGACGGAAGAGGTTTTTTTGGAGCGGGGGGTGGGGGAGCGTTTGAGGCTGGAGCTGCTTCCCGCGCCTTGAGAAATTGAGAAAGAGCTCTTGTCGCTCATTGCGGAGAGCGGGGCGGGGGTGGTTTCGTACTCGGGGCTGGAGGAGGAAGCGTAGCTGTCCTCAGTCAGCAGGATGTCGGCTCCGACGTTGTCGCTGTCGACGCTGTTACCGTCGTCGTTGTCGGTGGTGAGGTGGTGAGGGTGTTGGGGGTGGGAGGCGGGGGCTTGTTTGGAGGGGGTTTTGGACTTGGTTTTTATGCGGGTCTTCCTCTCCACGCTCTTGAGTTGAACGGTCTCGGCGGCGACCGGGTCTGGAACGACCGTGGGGGTGTCGAGGACTCCGACCCATGAGGGTTTCGTGGAAGAGCCGACGTAGCCGCCTAGGGATTTCTTGGACATTTTGACTTTGGAGGAGTCCGGGGGTTGGATTGCGGCGCGCGCGGCGGCCTGTGGGGGGTGGGGTGAACGTATCGAGTTGTGTGTTAGAATGCATATATATATATATATATATATATTTATGTGTTGTCGTTGCTCCTGTGTGTGTGTATGCATCTCACCTTCCTCCTCTTCTCCTCAATAACCTTAATCTCCTCCCACCTTCCCCTCTCAATACCATTCATCGTCTCCCTCAGCTTCTCCATCTGCTTCTTCTTCATGGCCTCCTCCTTTCTCTCGATCTTCCGTTTACGGTTCTGCTGAAGTTTCATGAATTTTTTACCTTCAGAGAGCTTTGCTTTTTTTTCGGCAAGGGATTTATCTTTTATCGATTTGCTTACTATTTTAGCTCCAGCGCCTTGCTTACTCGCCGGGCTGGCGTAGACGTCGATCATTTGCATTTGCTTACGTCTGCGTATTTCCTCTTTGACCTTGGATTTTTTCATTGCCAGGGGCATGGTGGTGGGGTGAGATGTGGGGGCTGCGTTGGATTCAAAATCTAGGTCGAAGTCGTCGTCGGAATAGCCGGTGGAATCGGCGTCGTTGGTGGAGGAGGGGTTGGGGGGGTTGGGAGGCTTGCGATCGGGGAGAGGATCGAAGCTGCCGAACATATTGGAAGGGGAGGGGGAAAGGAGAGGGCAAGGTCGGGAGCAGGAGAGGGGAAGAGTTGAGGATCAAGGGGGCGGGAACGGGGGGTGATTTGGGTGGAGGTGGGAGTAAGAGGGTGTGAAGTGCGTGCTGAAAGTGGCGGTAGTTGTAGTGCAGCACGTTGGAGTTTGAAATGGAATGTCGATTTGGTTTTGAATGAATGTCTTGAGTTTTGGGCTTGGCCATTTCCTGGGGAGAATGGAGAAGATCTGATTTACTACTGGATTTTCCCTTTTGATTTCCTGGACGTACATTATCACTACGGATTAATCTCCTGTCCACTAACCCCCCCCACCAATATGAGCGATGCAGAGGACGAGCTCTTCGACCGTGACAAGTGGGGAGAGCAGCTGTATGCCGGGTCGATTGAGAAGAGAGGAGTGAGCGCCATTAAAAACTGGAAGACGCGCCATGTGGAATTGTACGAGACTCGCATAGTTTACTTCACCAAAGAGGTAAGGGGGACTGGGTGTATGTGTTATTGGAATTTTAATTTGAAGCGCTAAATGCTGTTTTTTACACTGACTTGTCTCATACTGGCTGATATCCTCCAGCCCTATCACCACTCTAACTTGGATTTTTGTGTTTTCACGTTTCAGGGCGACACCTCTCCCAAGGGCTCTTTCGTGATCTCGGAGCACACGGAGTTCGGCCACAGCAAGCTCCGCCCGTTTTGCTTCTATTTGAAGTCCCGCCCCGCAAATGCCGCAGCTGACGCGCAGCTAGTAAAGCTGCATTTGAGGGCTTCCTCCACAGAGAGCAGGGACGACTGGCTGGCCGCCATCCGCATGGCGGTTTTGGCGAGGAAGGAACTAGCGTCCATCGCCCCGAGGGAGAGCCTCTTGAGCGCGGATATCAAGAGTCAGGCTGACAGGTTCTCCACGGCCTCGTCGGTGTTGAGTGATATTAACGGGTACAGCACCAGGTCGAACGATTGGCGCCAGCAAAAGGACAAGGAGCTGAACAACGGACCCAAGCTCACCATCAAGGTGAAGGGAACGATCGGCGTCGTGAACAAGGCCAAGGGCAGCAGTTTATTACCCGACCCCTACTGCGTGGTCAGCGTCGGGTCTACGGTCGTGCAGACCAAGACCGCCAAGCAGAATTTGAACCCGCAGTGGGACGAGAGTTTTTCCTTCGACTTCAACCACAGCTTGAGATACGCCAGCGTCGAGGTTTGGGACAGCAGCAGCCACGCCAAGCCCACCTTCATGGGGCACACCATGGTGCCGCTGTTCCACATGAGCGCGGGGGCGATGCACAGGAAGACCTACAGTTTGGGAAAGAGGAGTCACAAGAGCCACGTGAGCGGTAAGATTGTGCTGGAGGTTTATACTGACTTTTGTGGACACGACAAATCCATGGATTTCTTCAGGGCGATTCGAAGTTTGCCCGAATTCTCCACGAGTTTGTGGAAGCAGAGGGTGGTTGAGGAAGAAGGGGGGAAGGGGGTGGAGGAGAGTGGGAGTGGGGGTGGGTACTTGTGGGAGGAGAGGATGGATGAGGTTAGTGGTCATCCGTACTACTTCAACAGCAGTACCTTGGTCACGCATTGGGAGAAGCCCGAGGATTTTGATTTGAAAGGTGGAGCGCAAAGCACCGCCCGCAGCAGGAAGGTGAGTTAGTTTGAGTTGGGGGAAATGTTTGGAATTGAGGAACTAACACGTGGAAAGCAGGATTCGCAGCCCCCGACGGATCCGCACCCGAGTCTGAGCCAGAAACCGGAGGAGGTCGATGAAGCAGGGGCGTCCATGACCCTGACTATCGCCGAACGCGCCGCAGCGGAGAAGGCCAAGGCGGAGATGAAGCAGAGGCAGGAGGAGGAGGCCGAGAAAAACAGGCGCAAGAGCAAGCTCATCAAGCTCGGGAGCAGCCTGCGCATGACCATGACCTGGGGGGGAAGTAAGAGCGGGAGCACGCTATGTATGCTCCCTGTCGTGCCGGACAAGGACGATCCGGGGAGCAAGGTTCCGCCAGGCGAGGTACGTACGAAGGATTGCGAGGACGAAGCCCATCGAGGAGCGAAGCGACGAGCTGGGAGTACGATATTGGTCACGCAGCGACGAGTTGAGCGGTAGCGAGGAGCGAAGCGATGATGTATTCGTGATATTTCAGCTCGTCACTCCACTCCTCGTTTTCGCCATCTCCACCACTTACACGCTCGCTGCGCTCGCGCTCGCTTCGCTCGTCGCAGCCCCTCCAGATTCACGAGCCCTTTCCGTCGTCCATGCCACCATTAGAGACGGAGCGGCTGGAGGACATCACGTGGCGCGTGATTCTGCATTCGCCCCCCGACGTCACCAACAGTATCAGGACCATGGGCGTTTTGATCATCACCAACTACAGGCTCATGTTCGTCCCGGAGGGGATGTTGCTGAGTAGTTTTGATCCGGACAAGAATCCAAGGCAGGACTTTAATCTGACTCTGCAGGTGAGAGGCGAGGAGCGAAGCGACGAGTGCGAAGAGTGCGAAGTTTGCCGGCGGTGATTCTAACTCGTCGCTTCGCTCCTCCGTTGCAGGTGCCCATCATGATGGTTGGACAGAGCTCGGTAGTGAATGGGGGACGCGATTTGTTGATCAAGACGAAGGACGCCCACGAGTTCTGGTTCACATTTGCGGAGAGCCACAGGAGCGAAGTCGAGGAAGAGCTGCTGCAGATGGAGTCGGAGAGACAGACCGATTCGAGGACTACGGTTGGTGGTTCTATGGCGCCCAAGAAGCTCAACCAGATGAACACGGGCATCAAGGGGCTGAGGCTAGCGGTGAAGGGGGGATCAGGTGAGTCACAGTAAGGAGCTAATAAAATAATACTGGTAGTAGCTGTTCCCCGCTACTTTCGTCGTTACTTAATTCTAACTCGTTATCGCCAATCCTCGCAGCGTCTTCGTTATTCTCATCCTTCACCAACAAGACCGGCATCAGTTCCATTACGCACGCGATCAGCAACAAGATCAGTAAGATGACCATCGGGGGAGGCGACAGTAGCGCGCTCCAGAGCAGCTTCAAGGTGCCGGGGCTGCAGCTCCAGTTGAACGCCAAGACGAGTTTCGAGAACTTCCTGTTGGGCGTGCAGCTCGTGGAAGGGGCCAATGCCAACAGTGGGGTTGGGGGAGCGGGGGCGGATAGGGAGGCCAAGAGTTTGTACACGAAGACTCCCTGGAGCGAAGAGGACTTGGACATCTGCCAGGGAGTACTGTCCGACGATGGGTCTGCATTGCGTAGGTGAGCGGGATTTACACGTACACGCATCGTCGCTTGGATCCGAGGAGGATGGTTCATTCTAACATTTCTTTTCTTCTTCTCACGCGCAGGTTCAGCTCACGCCTCAAGTACCGCATCGTCAACGCACAGTTCGAGACTATGGCGGCGGTGGAGATCCACCAGCAGCTATGCGAGAGCCTGAGGATCGCGGCAGAGGAGCTGGGAGAGGACGGCGAGGACGACGACGACATCGAAGTCAGGGTCTCCGCCTACGACTACGTTGAGGAGAGAGAGACCGGACTCACCCACGACGACACCACCTTCAACGTCAGCATGAGCTGGATTAAGGACGCCCAGCGGACCATCAAGGAGGGCTGGAAGGTCTACGACATCGAGGCCGAGTACAAAAGGTTGGGCGTGCCGGACGACAAGTGGAGGATAAGTAAGGTTAATTCCGAGGTGAGGAGGGGGGAGGACAAAGCCCAGCGAGGAGCGAAGCGATGAGCTGGGAATAGGATGATTACGGTAGCAACAATGAGGTGGAGCGATGTAGTTCCAGTCAAAACACTCAAAACTCTTTCGTCGCTACGCAATTCTAATTCATAAACAACAATATTCATGCGACTCGCTCTCGCTACGCTCGTCGCAGTTCGGCGTCTGCCCGACGTACCCTAACGTTTGGGCCGTGCCCTCGACGGTGACGGACATGCAGTTGGAGAAGGCCGCGAAACACAGGAGCAAGGGAAGGCTGCCGGTGTTAACCTGGCGCCACCCGACGACCAAGGCCACCATCACCCGTTGCAGCCAGCCCATGGTGGGATTGAGCATGAAGAGAAACGGCGAAGACGAGAACCTACTCACGCAAATCAACGCGTGCTCGGGTGGAGTTGCGGGTAAGGCCGAAAGGCCGTTCGTGATCATCGACGCTCGGCCCAAGGTAAACGCCCAGGTTAACCAAGCCGCAGGAAAGGGCTTCGAGAGCAGCAAAGCCTACATCAACAGTGAGCTGATCTTCATGAACATCGGCAACATCCACACCATGAGAAAGAGCGTAGAGGCCATCGGAGACGCCTGCTGCAACAGGAGCCACGATGGAAGCAGCTGGCTGAAAGCCTTGGACGACACTCAGTGGCTCTATCACTGTCACAAGGTTTTGAGGGCTAGCGTTCACGTCGCTCACTTAGTTGGGAGGAGGGGGATCAGTTGTTTGGTTCACTGCAGTGACGGTTGGGACAGGACTGCGCAGATCAGTAGGTGAGTTAGTTTGGGGAATTGTGTTAAGGGGGGGTTGGGGGGGGATTGGAATGACAATGTGTCTAACTTTTATCTTCTTCGCAACAGTCTTGCCCAACTAATCATGGACCCGTACTACCGCACCATTAAGGGGTTCCAAGTTCTGATAGAAAAAGACTGGCTCTCCTTCGGCTTCAAATTCGCCGATCGCAACGGCTTCCACAAAAACGGTGGCCACCACTCCCACGAACGCTCCCCCGTGTTTATACAGTTTTTGGACTGCGTTCACCAACTTTTAGAACAGCATCCTACGAAGTTTGAGTTCAATATTAACTTTTTACGTGAAGTTTGCATTCACTCGCATTCAGCTTGGTACGGGAACTTCTTATTCAACACAATGAGGGAAAGGGTTGGGAACAAAATAGCAGAAACGACTGTCAGCTTTTGGACGTGGACGAGCAATAATTTGGAGGTACGTAGGAGACCGTAGGAGGAGCGAAGCGACGAGCTGGGAATGCGATAATTATTTTCGTAACGAGTCTCTATGAGGAGCGAAGCGACGAGTTTCGCTATCTCCACCACTAACACGCTCGCTGCTCCTCGCTACGCTCGTCACAGGTGATCGTTAATAAGAACTTCGAGGAGAAGGAGGCCTCGATTATGGTTGACGCGAGTCCCAAAAAAATGAACGTGTGGAACGACTGGTTCATGAAGTGGCACGACTTGGAGGTACGAGGCCTCGAGGAGCGAAGCGACTAGCAGGGGAATGCGATAATTCGAGGTCGTAACTAGCTACGCTGCTAGTTTCAGCGTCAAGGTGGACGCTGCTTTCATCGCTACGCAATTCTAACACGTTAACAACAATCTTCATGCGACTCGCTACGCTCGTCGCAGTATTCGGCGCTGTGGGCGAGCGAGGGCAGTCACGAGAGGGGGGCCAAGAGGGGCAGCGCCATGGTCACGAGGGAGGAGGTCGATGGGGGAGAGAGGGAGAGGAAGTTCTCCGCTGTGGAGGGATTGACGAAGGAGGAGCTGGAGGGGGGGGAGGAGGACGACCTGCCCAGTGAACCCGAGACGTGGGAGGGGATGGACGAGGAGAGCGAAGGGGAAGAGGAGAGGGCGAGTTTGACGCTGGTGCCGCCGCCGCCGGTGGGGGGGGTTGGGGGGGATGGGGGGGATGGGGGGGAGAGTGATTGATTGGGGGTGGGGGGGAGGGGCTATAGTAGTGTGTAGTAGAGTTTGGGATTTTGGATTTGAAAGTGTGTGTGTGCGTTTAAATATATATATATATTGCGACGATGTTAATGAAGAAGAATAAGAAGACAATGGAGTTATTATGATATAAATATATAGTATATTTCTATGAATATGAATAGTTTTATGTATGATCGTTGGATAAATATATTAGGTGGGGGTTTGGAGGGAGCGGAGGTGGGCGACGACTTCGGATCTCGAGTCGATCGTCTGGTTGTTAACGTTAATGTTGGAGGGGACTAGCTTGAAGCAGGCGTAGAAGACCTGGAGACCAAGCGTTTGAAGCGAGTCCGGGATCGTCATCGATTTTAGTTCTGAGCAACGTGCGAAGGCAGCTGCGACGAGCATAGCGAGTCGCATGAGGATCGGTGTTGGCAAGTAAGAAATCAGTAGCAACGAAAGCAGCGTCAACGTTGAGACTGGAGCTACTGGCAAACGCTGAATTTCAAACAGAGATATTACGTTCTCGACTTCGCACCTTGACCTAATTCTTGAAGGTTTGTGTGGAGGAGATCGATATTGTCTAGACTGGAGCAGTAACCGAAGGACCATACACCAATTGAAATTAACGTCGTAGGGAAAGATACGGTAGTCAAACTACTACATCCGCTGAAAGCAACGTTACCGATGGTGGTTACGCCCTCAGGGATATCGACGACGATGAGATTGGCAGCGTAGTGGCAGGCACACTCTCCGACCTTCGTAATATCTAGAAAGAAGATCACTCGCGATACGAGCTTACGCCTCTCTTTAAGCGCACTGAAATACTCATCCTCTTCCCCCTCCTCATCTTCGCCGAAGTACGGATTCAAGTTATCTGCAACGAGCGTAGCGATTCGCACGAAGATTGGTGTTGACGAGTTAGAATTGCTTATTGAAGAAAGTGGCTTATACGTTTAAACTAAAGCTACCAGCGCAACCGAAGTACGAGCGCTAGTATAGTATTCGCAACTCGTCGCTTCGATCCTCGCGACTTCGTACCTTTGCCATCGTGAACCATCATCGTACTGCTCTCAACGCCGTCGCTGATAAACCTGTCCGCCACGCGTGAAAATGGCTTCGAGGCCAGCCTGATCGTCATCAGCGTATCGTTGGGAAGGAACGGGACGAGTAGCCTACGGAAGTCGTCGGTGTTGAGGAAGTTGTTGCCGGCGAGGAGGATTTCACAGCGGAGGCGTTGATGTAAAATATCAATGAGAACGGACTTTTTGTCGCTGTTCTCGAACTTGACGAACCTATCATTTAGCTCGGCGCGAATCTCAGGTTTCCTGAGCTTGGTAATCCAGGTGGGAGGGGCAGTGGAGACAGATATCAAAGTCGAGTTGTGCGCCTCGTCAGCCTCGATAATATCTTCCCCATACTCCATCCCCTCGTCTTCCTCTTCCCTTTTCCCACCCGTTTTATGGCTTTCGGTGAGTTCAGTTGACTCTGAGGCAACATATTTGGACATCGTGGTTTGTAGGTATCGAAAAAATTGCCCGCCAACTTTTTTCAGATTTCCCAGAGTCAACTTCAGTTTCGTCTATTCTACCGTCTCACACGCAACCTCAAACTCTGTTACTCTTTATACATACACTCATATGTATCAGTTTTCTCTAAACTTCCTCAAAACTCTCTCAACGCCCCAAAAAATGAAATCTAGTCAATCCACATCCACGGCGGCCAAGCCCCTTGCCCGATCTGCAGGAAGGCGATTGTGGGGTTTGACGTTGGCGTTTATTGTGAGAGCCTTGGCGCGCGCGGGCTATGACCGACGTCTTACAAGAATCTGAGGCAGCTCACGAGAGGGGAGGGCTTTAACGAGTACTTCCAAAAGCAGTTCAACGCGAACGAGAAGCCGTACCTGATGTGGAAGGAGGTGAGAAACTGCGAGGACGAAGCCCAGCGAGGAGCGAACGACGACGACAGGGATGTACCGCTCGAGCGACGAGACACTAAGAACGTTCTAAGCTAACTCGTCACTTCGCTCGCCGCAGGTTTTTGACGCGCTGGAGATTGTTGGGGGGATGGGATGCCATCATAACGTGAGGGTTCACCTGGAGACACAGGTGCTGTCGATCACGAGGTCGGAGGTTCTGATGAAGTTCAGGGCGTTGGCGAAGCTGTGCAGTAAGGAGTTCTTTGATGACGAGTCGCTTTTGGTGGTGGCGTGGAGGAGGAATTTGGAGGTTTTGATTTTGGCGATGCCGCCGGTGGTGGATGAGAAGACAGTACGAGGAAAGAAGAAGAAGAAGAAGAACGATCTGAGGAAGCTGGAGATTTTGGACGCTTGTTTGGCTTTGGGGAGGGTGTGTGTTTGAGTGGGGGATTTTGATAATATGAGGCGATACATGAAGCGAGCGAAGAAGGGGTACGAGGAGCAACTAGGGCGCAATAGCGAGAAGGCGCTCGATGCAATGTACAGTGTGATCGTAGAAATGTGTGGTGATAACGAGAAAATTAAGAAGTTAAAAGCTTTGTTGAAGAGGATGGAGAGGGTGTCGGGAGAGGAGAATGTTGTAACTTAAGTCACGTTCCACGTACTTGGTGCTGAGCTGTATAGCAAATCAAACCAATACAAACAAATCAATACAATACGTGCGGAGGTGATTAAAGTTCACGAGAGGTGTTTGGCCGGGAGAGTAAAGCTGTTCGGGGAAGAGCACAAGGATACGTTGGAATCGTTGGCGTGTTTGGGAGTAGCTTATAGTGGTTTGGGGTACGACAAGAACGACAGGGTACTAGACAAGAAGGCGTTGGAGTATTGGGAGAGAGCTTTGAATGAGTACGAGAGGAGTGTGGGGACGAATCATCCGAGTACACTCAACACCGTGTTTGATATCGCGCTTATTTCTACAAGAACTTCGGAAAGCTAAGGAGCTGTTTCAGAGAGCGCTCGAGGGATAAGAGGCGTCGTTAGGGAAAAATCACAAAGCAACAAAGAGGTGTGCGAGCAGCTTCAAAATATGTCTCGAGATCATGCTCGAGTTGAACGGCAACAGCAAAAGACTAACATCTTTGCTTTCAAGCTACCCGTGGTTGAACGAAGAATAGTAAACCAAAACCCCACCTCTTTCGTTTTATAAAATTTATCGTTTCCATATTCTTTCGAGACGCTCCTCAACTTCTCGCTCAACCTTCCTCCACCTCTCCCACCCTCCAACCTTTCTACCCTCATAAACGGCAGCGTTATCCCCTTTCAAAACATTAACAAAGAATCCAGTACCCCAAAACATACGAGTTCGGAAATGCTTTATGCTCTCGCCATTCACTCCCTTCCAAACCCCGTCCTTCAAACGGTTCGATAAAGCGCCACCTTGCTGTTTCGAGCAATTCGTGCATTGGGGGGCGAAGACTTGGGAGATTTTTTTGTTTATTAGGCCTCGCCAGCCTTTTGAGTTTAGGTATTTTACGACGGAGAGGGGGGGGACGTGGTCGGCGTGGAATTTTAGGGGGGAGGTTAAGGGCATTACGCCGGGGCGGTAGCCGCAGGTGTGGCAGCCGTAGGCACGGAAGATTTTTGCTGTGAGCGAAGCAGCGAGCGAGTTAGAGGGGAGGGGAATTTTGTGTGGTCGAGTGAAGTTGTGGTGGTGTTTGTGCTCTCAGTCGCATTATTGCCGCCGCTATAGTTAATTCTGGTGTCTCTGCATGGCGCTCCTCTCACGTTCGCCTAAACCGGGAGTCGCCGTAATCAGATCGAGTATTGTAGTTTTGAATATATCATCATCGAGCACATGATTAAATCGCCCCGTCTACCAAAACTCACACAACTTAATCTTCTCTGCAGTCGTAGCATACTCCATCGTCGCAGGTATCCCCTTCCTGTAAAACGCTCCTCTCGCAATTAAACTACTCGGACTCGTACTCACGAGCCTCCCTCCTAATCCTCTAAATATTAAACTGGTGAGTAAGCAGGTGCGGACTATATGCGCGTAATAATCTCGATTCGTCAATGTATTCCCTGACGTTGGGTGTGCGCTCATCGTATCGTAGACGTAGGAAGATGCTAGACCTGCGGTGATTATTGTTAAACAACCTATCACCGTGCAACTTGGTCGAATTAAGTTCGATAGGCGGTTGAAAGGGGTTAAAGGACCAGAGGTCATTTTACGTGGGAGGCCGAGGGGAGGGAGGCGGTCGGAGGTGGAGATTTGGAGGGTGGATTGGAGGAGCTGGGAGATTTGGAGGACGGCGGGGAAGGTTAAGGTGGAGTAAAAAAGGGGAAGGAGATTGGGGGGTGAAGAGGTCAAGGTTGATTGGAGGGTTTGGAGGGATGGGAGGGATGGGGAAGAGGACATGATGGTTTTTGTGCTGGAGGGAGGGAGTGAGTGAGGTTGTTAGAATGCGAAGGGACGGTTGAATTGTACGTGGAGATTGGAGTGCGTGCCCTCAGTCGCATTATTGCGGCCGCTTTGGCAAGGTCTAGGATTTTCTCATGGCGCTCCTCTTGCGTTTGCATAAGGGAGTCGTCGTAATTAGTGTTCGGTCTCAACTTTTGAATATATCATAATTTATATCATAATTTATATCATCATCGAGCAAGAAATTTCGCAAAATCAGTACCTTCCCTAATCTCACCTACAACAAGCCTCGGAATTCCAGCCCTTAGCAGAGCTGGCGTATCGTAGCTGACCTCAGACAACCCCGAACTCGGAGATCTATCGAGGGCAGGCCTTTGATCTTTGAAGCCTTTAAAATGATATAAGGACTACTCTAGAAGTCACTTAGGATTCTTTATCTATGACAAATGGATCAATGAACCTCCAGAAATAATTATACTGCTCCTCGTTCAAAAACCAGGGCACAGCAACAGAAAAATACCTTCCCAGCCCTCTCAAAGTTCAAAAAATGGACATGGCTCAAGAATTTGCAATGCTCCGCCGCAAGGCCGAAGGCATAGAGAGAACCTTAGACGCCCAGATTAGCCGATACACTCAGGTGCGCTCGCTTCGGAAAATTGCGTTGGTCAATTGTTTTGAGCGATCGAAAGGGGAGATTTGGGCGACGGGAATTTTTTTGGCACTGATTGTGGAATTTGTAGCATCGTGCTGCAACGTTTAGAAGTATATATGGACCTTATTTCATATTCTACCGCCCGCATTGTGCGCGTCGTACGCGCTCACGATAATAGAGGAGGTCAAAGCGTGGCGAAAACTCATGCGCGTTGGCGATGCCGTTTACAATGTGAAATGCGTGAAAATCCCATTTTCGTACACGCTGGTCTCAGAAACAAACCAAACCTACAAACGCGCGTCTAACATCGCTACCACCACCACCCCCCATGAAACCCCAACCCACCCCACAGGTCACTCAACGCCTCTCAACAAAATATGACCTGACCTCCTCCCCCTCCGACCTCGAATCTGGCCCCGACTCCGAAGACACCCGCTCCCTCTCCGACCTATCCACCGAAATAACCACCCTCCTTTCCCAACTCGACACCCTAACCTCCCAGATGAAGTCCCTCTCCTCCCCCTCCGGCCAACAGTCCTTAATAGTAAAAAGGTTCACTGAAATCTCCGCAGACTTCCGCTCCGACTACAACCGTCGCACCACCTCCCTCCAATCAAAAAAGAATCGCTACGATCTCCTATCATCCTCTTCCCTCCAATCCGGCTCCGCCAATGACTCCGACACCTCCCACCTCCTCCGCGAACGCACTGCCCTAAACTCCTCCCTCACCTCCTCCCACTCCATAATAAATCAAGCCTCTGAAATATTCACCTCCCTAAAAACTCAACGCGTAAACCTCCAAGGTTCTGGCACCCGAGTCCGCGGAATCGCAAGTAACGTCCCTGGAATAAACCAGATCGTTGAAGGAATTAAAAAAAGGAAACAAAGGGATAACATGATTCTCGGTGCTGTGATTGCTTTTTGTGTTCTTTTTACTATGTGGTATATGTTTGGTTGAATTAACTGAATTTAAATGTACTTATTTTAAAAACATGCTCACTCTACTTCAATATTAACTTATTCTACTCCACAATACTCGCTACTCGCTTGAGGTTACGACTGTACTCTTAACAGCTGCACTAGGCGTAACTTTCGCCTTCCCCGTTTTCTTATCCGGTTTGAACATCTCGCTGCTCTTCAGAACCAGACCGTTCGCCAAGATCATCTGGGCGGGAGTCCAGTACGTCCAGTACTTCGCCCACGGAATGTAGAACGCGAAGATGGCCATTCCGGAGCCGTTTAAGATAGCGGCTTTGCCTGCTTGTTTACTCATGTCGGCCATGGTGTTCTTCAAATCGAGGATCTTCTTCGTTTGCGCATCAGGTTCAACGCCCTCCTTCGGTTCGACGCCATCAAAGGCTTTATTAACCGCAGCTTCCATCGCCTTCGTCTGAAGCAACGCGACGATCATAGTAAACGACCTCCATCCGTTGAAGATCATGTACCCTACTAAAGATAGCGTTTTGTCCTCTCCAACTCCACCGATCAAACCCAACGCGACCCCGAGCAAGATGAAGAACGTGTCCAGATACCCCTTCATGGTCATCTTATCCGCGACAATTTCGAGATTCTTCGCGGTCTCGTCCTGCTACGAGCGTAGCGAGTCGCAAGAAGATTGACGTTAATGAGTTGGAAATGAGTAGCGACGAAAGTAGCGTTGACGTTGAGACTGGAGCTACTGGCGAACGCTGAATTTCGAACGAAGATATCACGTTCTCGCGTCGCCGCTTCGCTCCTCGCAGCTTCTCACCTTGCTCCCCATTCCCTTCAAGGCTAGTTTCAGCTGCATATTCGTGACGATGATTGTCGCCCAGTAGAAACAGGGGCCTCCGAGTCCGAAGATCAAAAAGATTCCAGGCAACGAGATGGGTTCTATTTGATTTTTGACTGGGTCGATGATCTTCAGAAGACCGGGAATGATCAAAGAGACCAACCAGAACAGGATGAGTGTGCATAGAATCGGGACGTTCTTGGTGTACATTTTCTTCAGATCTCCAGCGGCCGACTTATACAACGATACCCAAAGAGCGCATACCCACTTCACGTTAACGCAGCAGAGGAGAACTAGGAAGCACCATAGGACGCGTACAGCCAAGATGTCGATGGAACAATCATCGGATATTACCCAGTCGGACTTCCCGGTGAAGCCTGCGACGGTGACGAGGGAGGAGTTGAGCATCAGGTGTGCAGGGTTAGAACACAAGGTGTAGTTGGCGGTGTGTGCATGCAGTAATTATAGGGGGCAATATCTTCATTATTTAGCACCTAATTTCTCCCCACCCCCCAGCCCCGTCTCATATCCCAAACCTTCCCTAACCTTAACCAAACAACAATCACCTCACCATCTTCGCACAAACATTCTCCCAATAGGCATTCCCCTCACCCGGCGCAGTTGCTCTCACTCGCCACGAAAAAACCAGAATATGCGCAGTTTACGTCGAAATTATCCATGTCTCCTTTGTTTTCGTCTTGCAATCAAGAGCTGCTAGCTGCCAGATCTTCCCATGGTCCGGACTCTCAGGATCTTGCTTGCTGGATTACATCAGGGATAAATCCCCTTCCCCAATGTACGTTCAACCGTTCCCATGGTTCTGAACGCCCCCTTTACACCAAGGGACGCGCGTCCCGCCGAAAAGGGTGTCGCTGCCGGGACGTTTTTAAGGTTTATTCAGAGCAGCAAGATTTCGAACCTGGTGCAGTTGGGGGAGGGGGAGGGGTTTTGTTAGGCTTGCAGGCGGCTAACAACTCGCTTTCTTCCCAACAGGGCATCTGGCATCTCTTTGGAAAAGCCCCAAAGTAACAAGACTCTTCCTCCCCCATATAACTTCAAAACATGTTTGCCCCCTTCCCTCTCTTCGATCGCGAATAATAATACCGACCTTTCCTGCTTTCCCCTGCTCTCGTCAGCCTCCGCCCTCAATCTCGCCTACCCCAACTATCTCCTCTCGTCGTACAATGGTCATCTCCTCTCGCTCCCCTCAGATGACTCCCAAGTCATTATTTCCGGGGCGTTTCCTTCGTCCTCGTTTGTCCAGTTCACGTGTTACGCACTCGACGACTCGTTCCGTGTAGTGGACAACTTGGTCGATTATGACATCGTCCCCGATAGGGGCCGATAGGGGCATCAACCCTTTCCTGGACGAGCCGCAGACCGATACTGACGCTGTTTCACACTATACCATCGAAATCTCCACCTCAAACTCCACATCCTGGTCGAATCACATGCAGTGCTCTCCACGCTCTGGCTTGATCATGCGCGTCTTCAACGACGAGTCCTCATTCGACCCCGCCGAGTCCCCGTGCACTGCGAAGCAGTACACGAAAGAGATGGTCTGGGGGTCGGTTTCCCCCCCTGTTGTTGAATTCGTAAACGGTGCAAGTTCTCTGTTGCCTGGCGATTGCGAATCGTATTATAGTAGGTTCTACTCGAATATTGAGGCGGCCCCCCCCAATGCGATAGAACTGACGAACGATTCGAGTAGTTCAGAGCTACCCACACCCTCTCGAATCTCCTCGAAATACAACGAGAAAGACAACTGGATCGCAACAGTTGGAACGTCAATCCGCTCCAACCGGGCGCCGCTCGTGAATCCTCTCGGCGCCTACCTAATATCAGCCGCGAACGCTACAGGCAAGCATCGTTATATTTCAGCCAAGGTTACCTTTAAGGTTCCGTCGGTCGCTTCCGAGGGTCGGCCAATCTACCGACCTCATTCCCACGACATTCGTTTTGGCGTTGTCATGACTGGCAATAGAGCGGGATCTATGCAGACGTGGTCAGCCCTTTCATTTTCAGCTCTCAAAACTGATGAAAATGGTGTTGCGATTATTTATGTTGTAGGACAGAATGTGGAAGTTGAAGATGAGGAGTGCTATAACGTTATTAGGTGGCCGGTGGGGGGAGAGGATGGAAGCAATGCGGGATGGCCAGCTATCATTATTGAGCAGTACTTGGCGCAGTCTCAGCGGCTGGAGCGCCCGGAGTTCACCTCAGCCATAGCCGACGTCGTGGGAGAGAGCTCGGTAGCGGCGAATTTGGGGATGGGGGAATACGCCCCAACAGTTGAGTACTTTGAAAGCGTGGACGATATGAAATTCATAAAAACATGAAAAATGTTGCATTAAAATTATTACTATTTCTTCGACCTCAACTACTTCCAAGAACCTTCCCCTTCCCTCTCTTCCTCTTAACCTTCTTCTCCCCCCTCTCAACTCCATCCTCGTCCATTTTCCTCTTCAATCCCATCGGCGCTTCCATCCAATTCCTCCCTCCAAACTTCGGCCAAACCTCCTTAAAAAAGAAAAAGACATGTCCAGTCAATATCCCCATGATGTGGGGGGTAGCGGAGGAGGCTGCGAAATATGCAGTAGCGACGAATTAGTTTAGAATGTCCTTTCTCACGGAATCAACGCATTCCCAGCTCGTCACGTTTGACTCCTCACAGCTATTCTCACCTGATTGGGTTTGGAGAACATCGGAGAGGAGGAGACCGTATGGAAGAGTCCAGTAGGGAACGGTGAAGATAAGCCATTTCACGTTTTGGTAAGGGAGTTGACGTGAGAGTACGTGGAGCATTGCTGCAGCGAATTTTCGGGAAGACGATCGTTGTTAGATAATTGAAAGAGCGATTTTACGTTAATTCTTCAACGATTTCGTAAACGCGTAACATCCCGTTTTTCTCTCTCTCACCTGTAATAACACTATTAGCAAAAAAAGGGGTCATAAAAACCCCCGCCAAAACACTCAACATCCCAACCTGACTAACCAAAAACGCTAGAAAATCACTCGTCCCAAACGCCTTCTCCAGAGTAGATCCATATTCATATAAAAAGTATATACTCATTAAACTAGATCTAGAAGGTGGACCGAGGAAGGATGACGAGGTTATGTAACGCCATGGTTGGAAGGGGAAGGTGTTTGGAGTGTATGCGAATAGGGATTGTGAGGCTTCTTCACCTAGTAAAGGTGATAAACAGGTTAAGAGGATGCAGAGGGACATGTAGACGCGGGTTAGGGGGAGGACTTTGGAGTATTTTGAGAGGAGTTCGGAGGATTTTGTTTTGGCGGAGGAGGCGGAGAGGGAGGGTTTGCCGGAGAGGGTCTTTTTTGTGGGGGAGGAGGTGGACTGGGGGAGGTGGGCGGGGGGTTAAAGGGGGAGGAATTGATGGGACGGAGAGACAACGCAGTTACGCGGGGGCTCCGCGTGTTGATTATTGCGAACCGGCGTGATGAGTCTCGCCGCGCTCCTGGCGTCTCGAGCGCGAGCGCTGCATGAGCTCAGTGATGTCCGCCTGGACCGCGCTCGCTCTGAAACATTGTCGCCAAAGTCGTACGCCGAGCCAGGACCGCTCGCTCGCCGCATTAATTGGCGCTCGCGAGCCGCCGCTTGCTCGCGGCGCGGCTGTTCCTCTTGCTGCGACGAGTAATCTCGCTGCTCGCGCTCGTGTTCCGACGATTACGGAGAACGTTGACGTTCGAAAGATCAACAACGTTAAACGGTTGCCGGTTGCGAACGAGAAAGTAACGCTCTTCTATCAAACCAAAACCAAGAAACGACACATCGCCCACACAACGACGACACACACAACACCTCCCCACATTTCTTCACTCTTACATCCTCCCGTTCCTCCATCTCACCTTCTTCTTCATCCCACTAATCGAATTCCCACCTCCCTTTTTCTTCAAGGATTTATTAATCTTTTTCTTCCCTCCATTCTTTTGTCCACCACCTCTCAAGGCGTGTAGAGGTGAGGAGAAGGGGGAGGAGGAGGGAGCGAAGTCGCTGGGCGTGTCGGGGTTGGGTTGGTTGGAGGTTTTACGGGAGTGAGGAATTAATGGGAGGCGGGATTGGACGGAGGGAACACATAGACAGGCAGTCGCGATGAGTGACAGGGCTAGCGACGTTTTCATTATTGCTTTTGAGGACGACCAAGGCTAATGCGTTTTCACTGTGAAAGTGAGTTTGGTTTTGCTATTTTTGAGAGATACCGTCAAGATGGTACGGCAACGAATAAGCAACACACGTTAAATGGTCCCAGAGACCTGTAATTTACACAACAACGTACCTCGAGCGATGTGTAATGAATATAAGAACTCCAACGCTCTCGTTCTGCGGGAGCGTGCAACTACAATACTTAGTTGTCGTAAAATCAGCTTATAACGATCACAGTGCTTAGCACAGTGGGATATCTTTCTTTTACGTACAAGAAATAACTAGGATAGCTCCGTAACCTTCGATTCTTGAACGTTACAACCTCTCCAATGATCTATACTAGTAGATCTACACATCGACAAACATCGCCGTGAACCTCGTTCCTCTCCAAATTCCTAACCCTCACTCTCCTCCAGGACCCCCCCCCCTCCCTCCAACTAACCGATGAAGATAAATCCCCCCTCCGTGACTGGGAAGCTCGCTCCATCGCCTACCTCTCCCGAATAAAGCTCCTAACAATAAAAACCCTAAAAGCTAAAATCCGCTACACCGCCTACTCCTCCGACGTCGGGAAGCCGCTCGTCCCATCGTAAAACCTGCTTTCGTATGGGCTGCTTATGGACTTGCTGGTGGATATGTTATTTGTGATATAGGTTATGAAACTTATAATAAAAAAGAAAAGGATAATTTAAAATGGACGGATTGGGGTGTTATTCGAACAGGGTTACAAGCTACTTTGTTTCAAGGTATAGCTTCTCTCGCGATCCCAACTATTTGTATACATACGGCTGTAGGACAGAGTTCTAAATTGTTTGCGAAGCATGCACCTGGGTATTTGAAGGTACGAATTACGTCGTCTCATTACGTGGAAAGCGACGAGCTGGGAATACGATTGTTACGGTTGAATTCGTCTGTGCTGGTTGATTTAGTAAGCCGTTGCATAAAATCATCCTTGTAATTTACGTGTACGCAATTCTAACTCGTTAACGTTCAAATGTTCACGCGCCTCGCTACGTGAGGAGCAGTTTGGACCGAGTGTGGTTGGATTGTGTATGATTCCGTTGATGCCGTTTGCGGATGAACCGGTTGAACATGGCGTTGAATGGTTTTTTGATAATTACGTGAAAAAGGAGGAGAGGAAGATTCAGACGTTGAATCCTCGTAGTGTTAAGGGAACGAAGAGTAAGAGCGATTAAAGTTAACATAAACATAAACCCCACGATTTTGTTAAAGAAAAGCAAAATAACATTATTTTTTTGAACTAATGGTGGGAGTTTTAGTTATGTTCTCATTGCGTATTCTTTCCCGTGATCTTCTTTCCCATCCCTTTCCTTCTTTCCTCTCGATTATCGTTCTTAAGCCGCGACAGCCTCGACCATGACTTCTCCGGTGGTGGGACTTAGGATTTCGCATTTTCCTCCGTTCTTCTCGATTTGGGAGCGGGCGCCGGCGGTGAAAGCGTGCGCTTGAACGGTCAGGTTTTTGACGTTGAGGTCCTGCAAAGAGATATTTTTGTTAGTGACCGACGATCGTTTTCCTTTCCCTAAAATAAAAAACGTTCATCCTCAGATGAAATCTCTCTCTCACCTCGCGTCCCACGACAACCTTATGCCCAAGCTTACTAGGTCCCTTCGTAATAGTCCCCCCCTCAAGCAAACTCGAATAGTTAACAACACTCCCCTCACTCAAAGAATTAAGCTCACTAGTCTTAATCAAATTATAAATCGTCCTCTTATGACCAGGACCGAGAGGCTTCCCCTGAAACTTTGGCAACCTCCTGTAAAGCGGTTGCTGCCCTCCTTCGAATCCTGGTCGGGTGGGGCGGCCTGAGCGAGATTTTTGACCGCGCATGCCGAAACCGCAGGAGGCGCCTTGACCGGCGGCGATGCCGCGACCCTTGCGTTGGACGCGTTTGAGGGAACCGGGGGAGGACTTTAGGTTGTCGAGGGTGAAGAGGGTGTTTTCTACGTCATTGAGCTGGGAGGAGGGGCGTAGCGAGCGAAGCGAGAGGGGGGGGAGGTTAGAAGGGGAACGATGATGGGATGATGATGGGATGGGGAGGACCGCGCGGGGGCATCGTACCTCGGACTCGTCTGCCTGACGGCGCTTCCAGTCGAACAGCTTCATCGTCATGGGATCAGAGGAGGAGGTGGTGGGGGTGGAGGGGGAAGCGTTGAACTTGGGGGTGAAGGAGGATTTGGAGGAGAGGTTCAGCGAGGCCTTGGGGGTGGGGAGGAGATGATGAGTTAGAGGACAGACGAGGACGAGGAGTCGGAGGATTGGTTTGTGGAGGGTGGAAGGGTTGGGGGGCGGTGGGGGCGGTTGGGGGTGGAAATATGGATGGATATTGTGGCAAACGTTTCGAATGACCGGTATCGCGCGAAATGGGGCCAAGGAAGTAGGTTTCGTGGGCAACCTCTTCCCGACATCGCAAACCTTCGATCGTACAATTCTCCATCCCCAGATGACTAGAAGGGCTGATGCTGGAGGAGAGTGGGCGTATGCTTACCGCTGAGCTGATGAGTGCAGCCAATAAACACAGGAACGTTCGCATGGTGTGTTTTGCGCCTCTGCAAATTGGTGCATTGCGCTGTGAACTAATTGAGAGATACAGTACGTGTCATCGGATGCAGCGGTTGTGGTAGCCTATCACAGTATCAGATGCCCCGTCGAACTTATTCGTTACCCCATATTCGTGCTGTGAAAGGGTTTTGCATCTTGGCGCGATCGTCAAACGTTCTTTGCTAAGTGACCACGACCAAAGGCGCCACACGACCGCTTCCACGACAGCTTCCTCCCCTACCACATCACCATCTACAACTAATACCAACCCTTGTCCCCCCACTTCACCCTTCCGCAGCCTCCAAAACCCGTCCACCTAAAAACAAACCAAAAAATGCTCCGAGCTACCCTCCCCCTCGCCCGCCGCCTGGCCTCCACCCCCCCCCGTACTACGCTTCGCCTCAACGCCCCCTCTTTCCGTCAAAACCCTAAACGCCGCATGACAACTGATAAAAAACCAAAAGAAGAACCTAAAATCGCCGACCAATACGGTCAAGCCGGTTCCGTCTCCACGGAAGTCTTGACTCCCGGGGAGAAGGTGGTTAACGCTGGTTGGAATTTGTGGTATTTGGGGTTGGCAGGTTTGGCGGTTACTTGTGGAGGGTATATTTTTATGGAGTTGAATCCTTTTGGGAGTAGTCCTCAGACTGTTATGAATGCTAGGTGAGAGAGAGAGAGAGGACGAGCGGAAGCGACGAGGAGGATTTGAACGTGTCGATCTTTTTTATAGTCTTCTTCTAACATACGCTCGCCGCTTCACCCCCACCACAATAGCTGGGACCTCGTCCGAAACGACCACTCCGTCCAACTCCGCTACGGCGACGACCTAAAGTGCTACGGTACCGACCGCAACACAGGCAAAGAAGGCCGCCGCAACTTCATCGAATCCACAAAATACGACTCCAAAGACGACGGTTCCTCCCGTACTAGAATCCGTTATTGTATTGAGGGGAATGGAGGGAAGAGTTTGGGGTACGTTTTCGCGGAGGTTAGTAATAAACATGATGGGTTTGTTTATATTCTTATTCAGGATAGGAGGACGGGGGCTACGCTTACTCTGCATGATGATAGGGCGGCGATCAAGGCGGGGATGGGAGGGGGGACGATGACGAGCGGACTTAGCGCTTTGCTTGGAGGTGGAAGCGGTGGAGGGAAATAATAAACTAATTGATTGCGTTTTTCGTTTCCCCAAAGTTTTCCAATTCCCCCTTTTTAAATTCTACCCTCAAACCTCCAACCTTCACCCCCTCCCTAAACCGAATCAACAAGCAAGTTATACCTCTTCTGCTCCTCCTCATCATCCTCACTCTTCATACAAAAAACCCAAACCTCCTTCGCCCAAACCCCCACACTCCAAACCGCCCCCAACGCAATCAAACTACACACTATCAACGCGCACCATCCGTCAACCTTTACGGAGTCAACGTCAGTTACGTAGAGGAGGATTAGGGATTCAACGAAGGTGGTGGTGGAGCGGAGGAGGTCGGAACCGATATGCATTAGGGCGGAGAGCATGTTGACGTTGGAATCGTGACTGTGGGGTGGTGGGCGTGCGTTGGCGCGTGTTAGAATGTTGAGTTAAAACGAAAACGTGTAAGAAATCGAATCAACGACGAACATCTCAATCTCAACAAACTAACCTCTCCTCACTCTCCTCCTCCTTATGCCTATGCTTCAACGGATCATCCCCAACATGATGATGATGTTTATGTTCATAAGGTCCCGCTGCGACAAGTGTCGGAAGCGAAGCGACGACGAGTTAGAACATTTTACGTACCGACTTACAAGCAGTGTTCGACATTGAGACGTGATCGATTGCCGTCTTACGCTGGATTCAAACTTTACAATATGCCGTTCTTCCGCATCATCGCTTATCGCTCATCTTGCGTTCTCACCTCCACTAATACTCGCCCTCTCCCCCTCCTCTGTGCTAAACTTCTTATAAGCGTATAGCGAGATGAAATCGAAGACTAAACCACCTAAAGCGAAACCGAGGACGATGTAGGCGTTTACTTCTTCATCTGGTTCACAGTTATCTTCTCCGATAACTTTAGATTTATTATCAGCAAGCCAACAAGTTGTAGGATCTTCTGAAAAGGAAGTATCACAATTACACATAACATGACCCGTATTCTCTAAACTCTCCATAAGAAAGTCGGCAGTGAAATATAACAATAACGCAAAACTAACCCCACTCATTGCCAACTCTAACCTTTTTTGGTATCAGGATTAGGAGTACATTCTGCGAATAAATTACCAATATAACTTAATGCGTCGACGAGCATACTCACGCAATCGGCTTTTAAGGCGATGGAGGAGGCGGCTATGGCGGCGAAGTACTGACCGGTTGTTATTGTGAGGAAGAGGAAGGTGGAGATTAAGAGGGTTTTTGCGTTTCCGGTTAGTTTTAGACCGCAGCAGGTTGAAATACGATCGGGGTCGTGGTTGGGGTTTAGGAGGTGATCGGTGGCGAGGATTGTGGTGGCGGGACGGTTGGAGGAGATTGAGATTTGACGTTCTGTGAGGGGGGTGAGGGTGGGGGTTAGAGGAAAGCGAGCGAAGTCTCGCAGCAAGCGTAGCGAGTAGCGACGCCAACGTTGAGGCTGGAGCGAGGAGCAGCAAACGTAGCGAGTAGCGACGCCGACGTTGAGACTATCGCTGCGTCACTCCGCCGTATAACGAACCCAGATTTAACGCATCACAACGTCGCTCCGCCCCAGGCTCGTTTTTGGTGAAACGCGGCAATGATTGGACGATCGTACTGACGTCACGAGGGGGAGGTAGGATGGGGATATTTGTACGAGTGAAAGTGTCACGTAACCTGCGTCCATCAACGATAGCCCTAAAAAATCAACTAATACTTCATCTCCCCCTCCCCCCTTCCCCAACACCCCCCCCTCTCCACACGTCTCGTCGTGCGTCGACACAAGCCTTGTTTCTCACCTCCTGATACCATCCTACTCTTCATAACGTCCACATCCCTACTCAAGGTTCGACGTTCACCGGTTGTAGAGTCAATGGAGGAGGTGCGGGAGATTGGTTGACTGTTTGAGTTGATCATTGGAGAGGGTAGATTGGAAGGAGAGAGGGAGGAGCACGACAATAGGACAGAAATACTGAGTTTTTGAGGTTTGTAGAGGACGCGGGAGAAATTGGAGTTAGCATGATGGAGTTAATGTCAATAGTTATCACCGCGATTAATAAAACCTTCCAAAACCGTTTAATGAACTCACAATCCAACAAAATCGAATACCAGCTAGATGGCCATGCTTTTTTGATGAAACAATGAAACAGAGACAGCCATTCTGAGAGCAGTTTACGAAATATTCACCTCCCCCATTAATAACGATGCAAACGATTAGAGAAGCTAAACGCACACTCACGGGTCAACCTAAGAGTCAGGTATGCCCTAGTGAAATCTTCGAAGCGTTTGCGGGAGATGTGTTTGACGAGCCAAAGTATAACGCGGATCTCATTGTTAGACCTGGACGTTTAACCTATTCATTCTGTAAAGGCTGGAGGTTGTGGGTGTGCGCAGCTGTTCTTTTTAGTTCGTTCACATTAATTCACGTTACGTTCCCAACCCATAACGAAGCGCTTCGACGCCGTCCGCAGTGACGCCGGTGCAGGCGACGATGTGCCTGCTACCCGGCCCAAGGTGTCCTGTCGGGCTTGGGACGCCGCCGCCGACGTGGTGCTCGTGGACGTGCGGGGGGTGCGTCACGCTTGTCGCCTCGGCTCACGCCGCCCTCGCCTCGCTCTCAGCGCTCACGCCGCTCCGCGCCGGCCAATGAAACCTGCAGCGGGCGTCCGACGCCGCCTTGGCTCACGCCGCGCCCTCGCCGAGACTGGCTGCTGAGGACGACGAGGCGGTGCTGCGCGTCAACACAACCCTGCGCGTCTAGTGCGACGCCGCCTCTCGCTCCGCACCTCATCATGCCGGCCTTTCCTCCGTTAAATGTAAAGAAATCGTCCCCGACGAGACATCTAACAACGTCCGCCCGTCCCCCCCACCGTCCACCCCCTGCACGCGCCTCAGGCTGAAGAACTCGAAGATCAACTCTGCTCCTTCTGTCCCAAACTAACCTACACCCAACGTATCACCGGTTTTTGTTGCTGCTGGGCTGGCGGTTACCTCCTCTCCTTCTGCTCCACTTTATCCCTCACCGACGGTTCCGAACAGGGTATGAGGAATTTCACCGCTTTGTACGTTTTAGGGAATGTTATCGCGCTGTGTAGTACTGGCTTTTTATTGGGACCGAGGAGACAATGTAAAAAAATGTTCCACCCTACTAGGAGAGTAGCTTGTATTATATATCTCGTCTTACTTATAGCTGTATTCGCTTGCGCTCTAAGTGGAGTACCTTTTGGGATTGTATTATTTTTATTTTTGATACAGCTGTGTGCGGCGACTTGGTATGCTATAAGTTATATTCCGTATGGGAGGCAAATGGTTAAGAGCTTTTTTAAGGATAGGTGTGGGTGTAAGAAGTGAAGGACGTTAGGGGGGGGAGGGGTTATTTAAGTGTGGTTTTGTTTTTATTTAGAACATGGGGGTTTATTTTTATTATTATCTTTTTTGGGGATTAGATCCACAGTTCGTTTCGCGGAGCTGCAATATTTGGAGCTTCGATTTGTGGTTCTTCGTTGGCTGCTGGAGTTCCTGAGGGGGAGCTTTCAACTGATCTCATATCATTGACTGAGAGATCGTAGTGTTGTTTGAGGTGACTTGCGGACTTTGCTCTAAAGTAGCATGAATCGCATTGATGCCAGACGACGTCAATATTTCGAATTGCTTGTTTGTGTTTCTTGAGGCTGCTTGCTCGCTTGGCTTTGTAGTCGTATGAATCGCAATGGTGCCAAACGACGTCAATTTCGTGAATATCTTGTTTGTGATGTTTGAGGTCGCTTGCTGACTTGGTTTTGTGGTCGCATGAATCGCATTGGTGCCAAACGACGCCAATGTTGTAAATATGTTGTTTGTGGTGTTTGAGGTGGCCTGCTTGCTTCGATTTAAAGTCGCACGAATCGCAGTGGTGCCAGACGATGTCAATGTTGTGAATATCTCGTGTGTGTCGTTTGAGGTTGCCTGCTTTCTTTGCTCTGTAGTCGCATGAATCGCACTGGTACCTTACGACATCAATGTTGTGAATATGTTGTTTTTTAGTTTGATGCTGCCTGATTGCTTTGCTTTGTAGTCGCAATTATCTTGATCGCATGAAAACCAGACCACATTGATCCCATGCTTCGCAGCCTTATGACTCTTCATAACTTGCGTTTGCCCAGTCTTATATTGACACCCTGCTATCCCACACGTCCTTATTGTCTTCCCATGCTTATCCCGTTCCACTCCCTCTCTTTTCTTATAAGGCCCTCTCTTCTTTCTCGCAGGCACCGCCTCCACCTCTTGCTCCTCACGGTCGTCGTCAAAAATAGTACTTGGAACACTTGGAATCGTTAAGCGCCTCTCGTATCTGTTAGGATTCATTCCCCGCGACACTCCCCCATTACTGCCCGTTGCCGTGTTTTCCGTATTTTCCATCATAATGCGATACAGATCGTCGTCTCCTAGGAAGGGGTAAAGCCCATACTTTTCAGACATTGCACCTCTTAAAACACTTATTCTAGTCCACCCGACAAATTGAACCCCCGCTCCAGCTTAACATCTCCTTTATTAAAAACAGCATAACTGAGCCAGATGCGCTAATGCTTCCAGTAACTTTCCCTCAGATAGTTTTCCATTATCAAAATCACTGAGAGGAACATCAGCAGAAACCGTCAATCCTACTTCACCATCTGCTCGGAGACACTTAAAACAAAAACCAACGCCCCCCCTCAAACCCCAAATACCCTCTATCCAAAACCCAGTCCGATTTGCACGAAAGAAGAACGAATTTGACACAGTTCCTTTCCTTTCATCTGGCGCCTCTCCCATCTCCCAACTCTCTCCTCCCTCTTGCCCCAAGATGGTCGGCTTAACAACCGCCCTTGCGCCTCTCATCTTCTGGGCAAGTTCGCCCGCTCTGCCGGGCCAGCACATTCTGATCGGAACGACTAGCAGGGCATGCTGTGCCCAGATCAGGTGGCCTCAGATGCAGGACCCGGATTTCGTCGATGCCAATGTGACGGGTGTCACGGACAACGGCCTTACATTGGAGGTCCCGGCGGACTAAACCACGAGTTCGACTACGCCTATGCTGACATTGTAAATGGGTGCGCCCTAAGCGAGAAGGGGGCAGGGATCGCAGTGGACGATTGTGCAGACCAGGCCGTTAGATTGGCGTGGATAGAGGCAGTGGAGAACGGGATTGTGGAGGAGAAACATCCGGGAATGTGTTGGGAAGATACTTGCTTTGGTGTGTGCAAGTAGTGAATAAAACAAAATAGAAAATATTATTTTTAACGTATAAAATTTTTACACAATCTCCGAACTCATAGAATATCTTAAAACACAACTTACATTTATAAACAGCATCACATACGACAAAAGAACATCTAAATTCTTATTCCAAAGACTCACATACTCTGCTGGTGAAACTACTAAAACCTTTGTATTTAGTAATTCCTCTACCTGCTTTACTCTCTTGGGGTTTAACAAGAGTTACAACGCAACAAGTTCGGGCAGTGATTTACAACATAGCCTAATATCTGAAAACGTAGTGGACTTAAGCGGAATCAATAGCATCTACCTTCATTCCAATCTTCTCACATATAGTCTAGATTCTAGAAGCGGAGGGTTGAGCAACATTCTATGTAGAGTCCCAATAGATACAGACCGAAACGGATTGCTTCACTATAATCCACAAGAGTCTTATAAAACTATTCTACGCAACAAAACAATAGACTACATCAGTATCAGATTGGAAGATGACGAAGAGAGAAGTATAGACTTGAATGGATTGGATTGGGCAATAACGATTCAAATAGATTATAGATATGTCAAAAGTACAAAACCTATGACTACTATGAAATCTAAATCTCTTCCATTGGCTGAAAAGAATGATTCTGATAAAATAAATTCTACGTCATCAATATAATATGGGTTTTTTCCAAAAACTAGGACATGGAGTATCTTCATTCGTAAAAAAAGCATCAAGTGGTGTAGAAAGTTTCGCCTCAAAGGCTGGAAATGTAATACACTCAATCAACCAAGTCGCAGATAAAGTTGCGAACAGTGGAATCGGCAAAGCAGTGTTAGATGCCATACCAGAGGGTCACAATATTTACAATGCTGTTAGGGGTGGGACGGGCGCTCTCGAAAAAACCGCTCACAATGTTTCTAGTCTCGCAAGGGGCGTAAAGAATATAATTGGGGCAAAAGATTTACAGACGGGGCTAAGTGATGCTTCTGCTCTCGCCAAAAAAGGCAAAGATACAATAAGAGAGGCAGACAATGATTATAGACAAACACGGTCAGAACTCGAAAGAACAACTAAACCACTTAGAGAAAAAATGAGTAGACATCGGGCGGGTTCACGACATAGTATAGGCGGACTAGATACGGGAGGGAATGTTGGTGTTAAACGCCCTCATAGTAGAAAAAGTCATCGCAGACGAAAAAAGAAGAAATCTTAAATAAGACATATTTAAGCAATGCTCCTCAAATTTGAACAATTAGTAATAATAATAAATAAGGTATATTTGAGGAGATTTGTTTAATAAAGTCATTTTTTCTACTCTCCCCGAAAACCGCCTACGTCTGTTGAGTTCAGCGACTTTCCTTAAATTCCCTCTACCCCTTACCGATTCTTTTTTCAACCCGTTCCGCTTGGTTTACGATCGAATACGAGCACTCGATGGCCTGCGAATTCGTCCTTATCCGGGCCAGTCATGCTATTCGGATTTAGGTACTGCCTAGACATGACATCAAGGGCTCCGCCGTTCGGCTTGTCCCCTAATCCTAACACCTTGCAGAACTTGCTTTCTCCGACGCACTCCCTTCCGAAGGCCGCCGCAAATAGGGCGTCGTCTCCACCCCACGAACTTGAGCTCCCCTCCAGGCTCTCCTCAGAAAAGCTTAGACTCTCTCCGCTGTCAGGATCGTTGTAGGAGGCCGTTGCTGGAAGGTAGACGTTGTGAAACGAAGACGCTCCAAGCTTATTCGTCATCACCCCTACCATGAACAGCACGGTGGAGTCTCGCATGATGCCGCCTGCCCAAATTTCACCTTCGTAGTGTTTGGTGCTGTTGACGCAACCACCCAAGACGTTTTCGCTAACCTTGTGTCCTTGGCAGTTCGCGTTCAGGTAGGTGCTCATGGCAACGGTTCCCTCATCAGTGCACGCATATTCCATGAAAAGATTATCAGCTGTTCCGACAGGGTTGCACCCCGATAGCGTCGGCAGCATGGAAAGCGGGACGACCTCGCAATAGTCGCTGCAAGTTCCATCGCTGCAGCCCCAAGAAATCAGAGGCTCGTTACTGTCAGCGTCGCACGTAAACGTTGAGTACGATACGAGATCAGCTGTGTGGATCGTGCGTTTAAAGACACATAGAGTGAGTAATTTAGCAATTGTTACAGGTACTGCGTCGAAGCACGCCCACTTCGCTCTCCTCCTCACCTTCCTCGCCGATGACGTCGTAATTCGTTGAAAGGGGCGTTCCAACCAACGCCAACTCTCCTCCGTTCCAGTTCATGTTTATATCCGACCACGCCCCGTGAGCTCGGTAGAGACAGTCGTTTGTGGAGAAGTGGACCATATTGCTGAAATCAGATTAATGTTAACAAGTTAAGAAAGTTAGATTATAATCTGACGAAGCGACGTGGGGCGATACCTCGACCGAACTTTTAAAAGACCGTCGCATTTCACTTCGCTTCTCTCCTCGCAACTCCTCACCTCCAGAACGACGTGTCCTCCAAAAATCCTGAAATGCAACACTGGTTCGTGTCGTTTTCGTCGTAACCGAAGTCCATGGCAGGGTCGGCGATGCCCGAGTAAGACATGACGTAGCCCAGCTCTGCGAGCTGAGAGGAAATAGCTGCTGTGAGCTCGTCGAGGGCCTCAGAGTAAGGAGGATCGTCTGGGTCAGGGCTAGGGCTGGCCGAGGAACGAGAACGAAGCGGGGAAGCAGGAAGGAGGTCACCGTCTGGCGGGGTGGGACTGTGTGGGTAGAGCCAGAGCGCCAGTTGCTCAGTTGACGAGTCAGCGATGTACTCGGTGAGCTCGTCAGCGAAATCGTTGTTGTTGATTCGAACGACAACTTCCAGCACGTCCGGGGTCTTCACGCCCAGCTTTACAGAGGGGTGTGAGAGGCCATCGAAGAAGATGGCATCACTGGGCGCTCCGGAGGCTACGAGTGCCTCCTTTATGGAATCGGCGGTTTCCTGTGAGCCGGTGGTTACGACGATGAAAGGCTCTCCCCACCGATCTCCCATTGTCTTCTGGTTTATGCTCGGGAGCGGAGAGACCTCGGGAAAATACAACTCGTCCTCGCTAGTGAAACGGGCGAACACGTTTGTCTGATAAGCGAAGTACTGGACGGGCGTTTCGGGAAGGCAACCGACCGTGACCAGGGCAGCGCTCGGCTCGGCAGCAGAGAAGGTCGAGACGCATGGCCCCTCAACGTCCTTGTTGGAGAACATCGGAGGGACGGAGACGTAGGAGCAGGTAGTGCCCTCGAGGCAAGAGCATACGTTGTCGTCTAGGATTGAGGTGGGGAAGGCGTGAGCACCGTACGTCCCAGAGGGATTCGATATCGTGCCTTTCGAGGCGAAGGTGAGCGAACCTCGAGAGACATTGTGGGTTGGGGCGAAATGGGCTCCAAGGGCTGACACCCACTCCTGTCGAGTAGCAAGGGGAGTGGAGCAGTCAGCGGAAACGGGGTTTGGCACGGAGCTTATCAAGCAAGCCAGGCACACGAACCAAGCTAGCATACAACTCATGACCCTGTGCTGATGGTTGGCGGGGAGCTTTTTTTGCTGTCAAATGAAATTACTTGCCCAAAATTACAGTTTTTAGGGTTAGGGTTCTCATAGTTAGGGTTCTCATCAAACTGGGTTTGATAACCCTCTTATTTCACAAGCAGCCTCCAACTCCACCAACGGCGATGCCCCGGATATCCCAGCGCCAGGAACTAGCGCAACACATCTTTCTCTTCAAACAACGCCAATAACAACAACAAGTGACGGGGACGAATCAACGAGAACGTCGACAGCCCCATCACCTCAAGAACCTGTCGTTGGGTTGCACAGCTTCTACTGGGTGTTGATGTTCTTGCTATCATCATCGCATACAATTTTGTATTTACACGCGCTATATGTGTATACAGCAAAAACTGGGTAATAACAGATCGCGATCTGTTATTGTTAACACCCTAAATAGCCAGATATTAGCAGATTGTTAACAAGCCAAAAAGCCAAATCTGTTATTTTACTTACTTAAGAGAAACTGACATGGGAAATGTCCTGGATCCCAGCCCTTGACTCGCTTTGGGAGACCTCATGTAAGGGAGCAAGGGAGCAGGGAGCAAGGGAGGTCGAATTCAACGACGGACTAGATGAGCGGTGGGGTTTCTTGGAGGCGAAGAGGCTGACGGAGGAGGAGGTTGAAGAGCGAAAGAAGGAGGGGGGGGACGAGGTCTTCGGTGAGGGAGGAGAGTGGTTTTTGGTGGAGGCGACGGGAGAGTGAGGTCGGGGTGAAATTTAAGAATAGAAGTTGGAAATTTCTTTGGAGAAAAAGCTCAGAATCTGTTATTTATCAACATACAATCTGCCAATATTAGCAGATCTTGTTAACACCCCAAGTCACCAGAATCTGTTATTACCCAGTTTTTGCTGTACAGAGGAGGATTTTGAGAAGTTTTTGGGGTTTTGGGATTGGACAATAGTTCCTATTTCGTTTGCGGCAATGGCGATCTCGTTTGTGCTAAAGGTGAGCAGGCGTGTGTTCCACAAGTAGAACTAGAAATAACAACTGACAATTGAATAACTTGTCCCTTCTTTTTGCAGCCACGCAGAAATGATAAACTCTACAAGTCGACCCTTTACTTTCAGTTCGCCATTTATGGGTTGCCAAGAAAAATAATTGAATTATCTTCTTCTAGAATATCTCCTCTAGAGTTTATTGGTTACTTAGTGGGCTGGATTACTATCCTCCTCTTTGCCGAGAAAGTTCGCTCCTGGATGGCCCTCAAACCTGACGAAGAACTCTCAACAATCCTGACGAATGCTGTGCTGAAGGGGGGGTTGTTCGTAGGATTAGGACAGGTTAGGGGAAATATACGCATCGATTGGAAATGTGTTTTACCAAGCTAACACTTTTCTTCCACAGCTCTCCTGTTGTAGACCGCTATACTCAGTATAGCGGTCTACAACACGGTGGTGTGGTATAGTAGCTAAATTAAGTATTTTTGGTGTTTTTAAGGGAAATTCAAGTAAAAAGGTTAGAATTCCAAATTTTGAGGGTAGAAGAGGATGGAAGGATAAAAGAGAAGATTTTAGTTATTTAATCGATTTGAAAAATAATTAAATTTTTTCGATTTTGTATATCTGTTTTCTTCCCTCTTGTCAGTATATGGGTCACTCCCTCTATACCACTTTACTTTTTTTTTCTTCGATGTCGATTTTTGTATAGATATGAAAAAGAAATGAAAATTGCCGAATCCCCGTTTGAAAATCTTCTTACATCCCCAGAAAAAAAAACCGACAATAAATAATCTGCGCTATAAAATATAATAAATGGGTTTTTTTGGAAAATTAGTTTCAGGCGCAAAGTCTTGGGCTCACAAGGCTTCTGGTGGTGTTCAAAGTCTCGCAAAAAAAGCTGGCAATGTATTACATTCCGTAAATTCAATAGCAGATTCGGTTGCCAATAGTAAAATTGGAGGAGCTATCCTCAACAGTATACCAGAGGGAAGGAACGTGTACAATCTCGTGAGGAAAGGGACAGGAGCTTTAGAGAACACATCTCATTCTGTTGAGAAATTAGCTAAGACTGTGGGTTCTGCGACGGGCGAACATCTTGGGAAAGCCATGTCAGACGGTCATACGATGGCAAAGAAGGGTAGCGTGTTTAATCATAATCAGGATCACGATTATCAAACTCGTTCAGATTTGGAGAAAAAGTCAAAGGTCGGAGGAGTTGACAAGGGTGGTAAAGTCCAATTTAAATCTTTTGGGTTTTAGAATAAAACACACTTAAACATATTTTGGAGTATATAACATATGACTGCCAAAACCGCTTTAAAAAGACTTCCAACCCGAAAAAAGAAACCTATAAAATTGCCAAATAATCCATTTTATTTAGTTGTCATTGGGTTTGTTATGGTATTAGATACCAAATTGAATAGAAAGCATCGGTATCAGTACTGATAACACCAAAGCTTAACTAGTATTTCGTTTCCAATACTAGACGACCTACTTAAATTAAGCCCGATATACGTATTTGCTTCAAACAAAGTTTCAGAAGCAAAAACTGCGCACTCGGCGTGGTTTTCGTCAATGCTCGAAAATGTCACTTGACTATTTGTAGCAATGGATGAGGAACTCGGAAAACTCGTTTTCTTGTAAACGCGTAGCGTTATGTTGGTAGGATTGCTACTGTCGCTGTCTGTACATAGGGATACTGCGTAGGCTCTAATTGGAAAGGGGACTTTGATATACTCAATTTTATTAACACTATCCATATTGATGATTGGGGTGTGTAACATAAGTCCATTAGTTATAGAACTTCCCGACCGTTGAAAGAAACCAAAGCAAATATTACAAATTGGAATATTATTGGTCTTGAATTTACCCGTAGCATTCACGTGTCCACCGACGTGTAATTTATTGGTTGGGCTCGATGTCCCGATACCAATATTTCCATTAGTAGTTATTCTCATTCGCTCAGTTGTTTTGGTAAAAATAGAGTCCGCCCCCAAATTTGTTGCGTGAGCGTTTCCTGTCTTGAATGAAATTCCACCTCCAGAAGCCCCACTACATATTGCCAAACGATTTGAATTATTATCCATTCCTATACCCGCTTCGTCTAACGCTCCATCTTGTCTGAAAACCATCTGTGGGTTCGCATTTTCATCGTTGTTATCACTATNTACTTTGGCATTGTTCAAAGTTATTTGATTCTGTAAATTATTATCTGCGTTTGTTCGATTTGTGACTTCAGTGGCAATGTTGGCAGTATTTGTATTAATTTCCCCTTGTAACACGTTATCAACTCCTTGTCGATTAGATATTTCAGTATTGAGGTTTGTAGTCACGGTGTCAATATTAGTTTGTAAAGCACTATCCCCATTGGTTCTGTTTGTAGTCTCTGCCGAAATACTCGTCGCTAAACTGTAATCGGCGTTTCCTCTTAGTAGCTCCTCGGCATCCAATTCAGATTGTAAAGTATTGAGGGTAGTTTGAAGATTATTAATTGATGTTTGTAACCCCGCCAACTGTGTCTCCAACCCAACGATGTGTGATTGGGCAAACGCACCATCATCTACGGTCAAATTGTCACTATGTATTTCTACGGTGTCTAATCCGTTTAATGTACGACGATTCATTAACTTTGTCTTAGATAATAATTTTCTCTCATTTTGATTAAATAAGTCTTATTTAAAGTTAATCTCCTCAAATTTGAATAATAAGTATTATATAAGATTGTTATGTTTTTTGAGGAGGTTTAATTATAATCCAGTCCGATAGGCTGGAGTTTGAAGATATGTCGTATCAGGTGTCTCATATTATACGGCAAGTGCGGGTCGTCCAAATTGAGAAACAAATAGTTTGAGAGAAGCAACGCCGTCGGGGTCATTATAATATCGTCCAGAAAATATCTAGATTATAATCAATGGACAAAAACATGGACAAAAACATGGACAAAAACATGGACAAAAACATGGACAAAAACATGGACAAAAACAGCAAAGATGAGTTTGACAAACTAATTGCTCAAAATCTCAACTACGTGGAAAAGCAAGAGTCAATGACCGCACTCTTAGAGAAAACCAAACCAGCCCGTGAAAAGGCTTTCGTTGAAACATACACAAAAATGAAGAATGAAAGAAAAAAGTACAACAAAAGAAAACTAGTTGAAGACTTAAAACTGCCAAAGGATAGAGCAAAGGACGGCGATTTACAAAAACAAACTAGGATAACGGTTCAGAATATGTACGAAAGGGCAAAAGAAGAACACCCCGACATATATATATCCAAATCAACAGTACAGGTATGGTTAAAGGAAAACGGGAGACAGTCGCTCGATAATATGAACGAACGTCAATTAGGATTAATTAAGTGGAACGACAAAACTCTCGCAAAGTATAAAGGCATTGATGTTGATAATATGAAGTTTAAAAATAGAAAGATTGTTAAGCCAGATGACATTCAAAAAGTTATTAAGGATGAGTACAATAAACTACCCCCTAACATCTCAAGAGACACTTTTGACCAAATCCTCAAAAAAAATACATTGGCATTTCACGCAGAGCAATTGAAAAGTTTCTTAAACTACAGCCAATGTACCAAATGTCCACACGAAGGATTACACAGGATTTGGCTAAACCAATAGTATTAAGCAAACCTTTTCAGAGATGTTTAATTGACACGATTGATTCGTCAAAGATAAGTAAAGAGGGAATGGAGTATCCACATACATTGACGTGTATCGACGGCTTCTCAAAGTTTGCGTACGCAGTGGCGTTAAAAAACAATAAGGCGGAAACCATTCAAGTAGCATTCAAGTCGATTCTTAAAAAAGTTATTGACGGGAATGGTAAGCCGTGGTCGGTATGTCAGATGGACAATGGTACAGAGTTCAGTGGGATGGAAAATGTTGATTGGGGACAGTACAAGGGTGAGAATATAAGTATCAAATTTATTAGGTCAACCCCCTATATGCCGTGGAGTAATGGTATCATTGAAAGAATACACGGTTACATCAAACCTCATATCTATTGGGCGCAAGAGAAACAAAAAATTCCATACATTAAACAACTTCAAAAGGTATTGGACATCTATAATAATAGAAAACACTCCGTAACCAAAGTAGCACCAAACCAAGTACATCGTATCAATATATCCGCAGAAGTGATGGCTCTAATGAAAGGGCGTATCAATGTACAAGCCGATAAGATTCAGCCAAAGAATCGTCAATTTGAGAAGATTGTCAAAGATGACTATGTGAGGATTGCCATTATTCGTAGGTCAAAGATAGAAAAAAAGTATCAGAATTGGAGTGAAAAAGTCTATCAAGTCACACAGGTTAGAAAAGACGATACGTATAGGATTCGCGATATCGGGGGCAAAAACAATGGTAAGGTCAGACCTTATATTTATCAACGCGATTATCTTCACAAGATACCAACAGAGACGGGGGTGGAGTATAGAGAAAAGATTGACAAAATGAAAAAAGAAGAGTTGGATAGATTGGCTAGGGAAGAAGCCTTACAGGAAGTTGTTCGTGAAAAAACACGAAAGAAAGATAAGGAGCGTATGATACTAAGTTGGGACTTTGACAAATGGACAAAGTATTTTGCTGAAGATAAGCCTAAATTCAAAATACCCAATGGTGGGACAACAATGTATAAAGCATTAAATTTGTACAAAGTTAATACTATTGACAATTATTAAAAAAAGTATAAAAAAGACATTCACGATAAATGGATACTAGATGTCTACAAGGCTTCATTAAAAAGAAAACCATCTTTGAGAAATACAAATCAATATGTTGATGTTATCTTTCAAGATACATTTGTCCAGAAGTGGCTAGGGATGACCAACCATTCTGTAAAGTTAGACGACAAAGAAGAAGACACGGGTTAGATGACGGCGAGAGCGAGAACCATTTGAAAGAAAGGCGATTGAGGCTGAGAGAGGTTGGTCTAATCCAGACTTTTCCTCCCGACTACATCTTTACGAAGGCGAGGACAATGTCGTCGCCATACAAGTACATTGGAAATGCTGTGCTCCCACTACTCGCTTACTTCGTGGCAGACAAGATACAAAGGATTGCTCAGGGACTACTTTTGAAAAGACAACACAAGAGGCATTGGTAGAATGACCTCCTCAAAATAACCAACATTTATATTAATACTTTTTGTTAAAATTTGAGGAAATCAGAAATTTGAAATCCGAGGAAAAATGAATTTTACATATAAAGGATTTTTTAACTTTAGCCAAACTTTGAATTTGAATAATTTCGAATCCTCTCAGAATTCTAACTTCAGCAATTTCCCAAAACTCGCCATTTCTCTTCAATCTATCCCAGAACTCTTTTACTATACAGCCATAACTGTTATAAACCACTATACTTAGTATAGTGGTTTATAACAAAGGTCATCGTTTACGTATTCGACAGGGCCCTGCGAGTGCTCCACCCCTACATGCCCTTCGTGACCGAGGCCCTCTGGCACCAGCTGCCTCGCCAGCCTCCCGCCGACCCGTCCACCCCCCACTCAATTTCCCTCGCCGATTGGCCGATGCTCGAGGGCGAGACGCTCGTGTGGGACGACGAATCTGAGGCCCAGTTCGAGGTCTTCCAGAGTTTGGTCAAGAGCATAAGGAACGCTCGGGCCGAGTTCAACGTAGAGCAGGGGAAGAAAATCCCCGCGACCATCGTCGTGGCGGAAGGGATGGTGGACATGGTGAGGGACGAGATCGCATCGATAGTTTTGCTGGCGCGCATGGACCCGGAGGGAATCACGGTCGTGGGTGCCGGGAGCGCAGAGGCCGAGGCGGCGAGGGGGGAGGCCGATAACGTGCAGCTTGTCGGAGAGGGCGGCACGGAGATCTACATCCCCAAGGCCGGGCTGGTAGACGCGGAGAAGGAGAAGGCGAGGTTGACAAAGCAGGCAGAAAAGCTGGAGAAGGAAATTGAAAAGCTGAGCAAGAGATTGAACGGCAAGGGATTTGCCGATAAGGCCCCGGCCGAGGTCGTTGACAAGGCCAGGCAGGAGTTGAGCGATTTGGAGGAGCAGGCGGAGAAGGTGCGAGAAGCTCAGATGGCTTTGTAATGATAATTAGTGGGGTTTATATAATTAAATTGTCTTCATTCTCTTCAAAACATGACTGGTGACTTTTTCATTTTTATGGGCTTCGAGGCTGCAAGTGGAAGTTTACAGGGAAATTTTCACTTTGATAAAGAAGTTATTCGACCTTTTTAGAGCAAGTTAGTTTACTATGAATTCACCTGAGAATGTGAGGGGGGCGGAAGGAAACGATGATGATATTGGCGTCGTGAAGGAGGAGATTTCCAACCCTAAGCATGAGGGGAAGCTCGGGGGAGACCACACACCTTCCACTGGGAAGATTTCGACAAGTTCAACGCCCGGAAAAGAATCCTCCCAGGAGACCTCCTCCTCCAAATCCTCTCAAAACTATGTGATCATGCAGTGGAATCAGAAGGATCTCACCCTGCTGAAAAAGGCCGCCGATGGGTACAAAGCTTCAAGAGATCGGGCGGTTAATGTTGCCCGCACCATCAGAGATCACAAGAGCGGGAAGGGACCCGCGGTCTGCGTCTTCGAAGAGGTCCGCACGGGCGGCGGCGGCGAACGGGCGGTCGAGTTCATCGTCGAATTGCTTAACTACCCCACAACCTTAACCCATTTGCTCAACATCCCCAACTCCGAAAATTGGGAACAAATTCTAGAAAAAGAAAAAAAGGAGAAGAAGACCTCCAACAAAGAGGAGAAGACGTGGGACTACCGCCTCTCTGGCTTAGTGAACCCGCTGGGGCGCCGCCGGGAGCTCTACGCCATCATCTGGTGTAAGGAAATTATGGGCAACATTGAAGACGACCCGACAAATGGGCATCGCCTCATGACCAAAGGCTTCCATCAGCTGAACCCCTCCCGCACCGCTGCCTCCGCCGAGCGCGACAATTCAGTTGAGTCCACCCAGAACACCAATGATACTAGGAGGCTGGCCGAGTCACCGTCTCTCTTCATTGGAAGAGCCGAGATCGACCTCACCGACGTGCACACTATGTGGCAGGGTCTTCACGATCTAGCTGGCAACGTGAGCCTATACTTTGACCGTGCGCCAGTGCTCTTCTCGTTCTCGAAAGTTCCTGGTATCGATTTCACCATACACATCATAGTGTGTCACAGTGCCACCGGTGGCGAGTCCAAGTCACCGCACCAGAACATGATCGAAACGGCTTGCCTCCAGAGCATATGCACGCAAGCCACCAAGAAAGAAGACGAGAGTTTTGTCGTGCTGCTGGGCGATTTTAATACCGCCGAGGACCACAACCAAACCGAGTTCATGTGGGACGAAGAACTGCCGTTTCAGTACATGTGGGACAAAGACGTGTCGTTTCCGGAGGATGTGTCGAAACTATTCGAAAGTACCAGGGAGGCGTTCCTCAGCTGCTACTATCGCGGAGTGCCCAGTGCACTGCCAACCAACGTCTTTCCGTTCCTCGCAGGCGAGAACGCCACACCCAAGCACAACGATGACATCTGGCTGCCAAAGAAATCTGACAAGATGAAAGAGCTGACAAACGTGGGCACACTCGACGGTTCGGGCAACAATCACAAGGGTGTGGTGATAACAATTCCGGATTGGGTGCTCCACTTATGGGACTTGAAGACCCGTGCCTACTTTGATGAGATCGGCAACGCGAAGTTGAGTAGGGCCAGCAAGCACACTCTCAACCGCTTGCTCTCGATGACGTGGAGTGACCATCGTCCCATTTCAGTCGACCTTTCACCTGTGTTAGAGGCGGCGGAGCTGGGACAGGAGGTCCTGGACGAAATCAAGTGGGCTGAAATGTATGTGTACAAGATGAAGCTCCAGGGCGGAGATGACGCAAGCGTTTAAGATGATGAACAACTCGGCGTGGGTGGGGATCAGGGACAAGGAGAAGGCAGACACGCTGGGGAGAATATCGCAGGAGGTGGGAGAGGACGATAGTACGCCAAGTCCCCCCAGCATGTCATTCTCGTCAGTTAGATGAAATTACTAAAACGACCTTTTTTATTCAAAATAACTTCAGGACGTATCTACATGGATGGGTTATGGTTATGGTTATGGTTATGGTTATGGTTATGGTTATGGTTATGGTTATGGTTATGGTTATGGGTTAGGGTTAGGGTTAGGGTTAGGGTTAGGGTTAGGGTTAGGGTTAGGGTTAGGGTTAGGGTTAGGGTTAGGGTTAGGGTTAGGGTTAGGGTTAG